>FMBT01000270.1:0-28115 GCA_900095095.1 Fragilariopsis cylindrus CCMP1102 | reverse complement strand
GAATTTAGTCGCTCTATCCGTATTCTTCCCCATCCACAACAGCAGGAATTGCTTAAGATGAGACTCGTGTCGTATGTTAATAATAATAAAATAAAATTAGAATATCTCAAGGAACAAATAGGTCCTAATGTCATGAATGGTGAGATTGATGTATTAGAAGAACCCACGGAACATAGATATGAAGACTTGCCTGAAGAGATTTGTTGCGCCGCTGGGAATAACAACATCGAAGAGGTTTTGAATTGGTTAGGTAGTCCACCCATACCTCACAAAAGAATTAATGCACCAAATATCAATAAGATGCAACGAACGTTGTTACATGAGGCAGAAATCGAATGTCGGTTAGATCTAATGCGACTTCTGCTACAAAATAATGCTAATGTCGATCCATTTTCTTCTTCACCGCAGACACCATTCTTTCAGGCCTGTTACCTGAAACGTCTTACTCCTGCTGCCTTGTTATTGCTCGAATGGGGTGCTACAAAAGAATTTGACAAATCCCATGGATTATATACGGGCGCACGGCATAAAGCGTTGGATATTGCTTTGGAAGCAAGAAATAAACCCCTTGTAAATCTATTGAAAAGTCCATTGGGTGGTCGTCGTTGCGAAATACTCGGTTTGGAATCTCGATCCGATTTGAATGGCCGTACGTGTGTTGCCGTACGATACTTCAAAGACGATGATCGATACGCTGTCCGTATCGGGGAGTATCCTCCCGAAGATGATAATAACGAAGTTTACGTCAATAAAGACGATTTCAAATTCGAATTCGTCAAAGTGAAATACAGTAATTTGAAACGACGTGATAGAACACATATTGATCCTGGTTATGTTGTTAAATTCTTGGGATACTCAGGTAGAAACGTCTTCGCTGTTGTCAAACCTGAGTAACAAAACAAAAACATTAGTGGCGATGAGTGTAATATTGAATATGATGATATAAATACTTGAAGTAATTTTATGTAAAGATTTTATGTTCAAAATATATATCATAGTTCTTTAAGATTTTTAGAAGACGTCCCGTCCCATAAATTATTATACCCATTTGCCTTCTTTTGCTTGCAGATCCCCTTGTACCAGCTGCAATTCCCGCTGTATTTCCTTTTCGAGGGCAGCACGCTCCTCTCTCGTACTATCAGATGTATCATCATCGGAACGAATAAATTTCAACGCCATTTCAAGTTTATTCATTTGTGCTTTCGGATCATCTAGATGACCATGAATACTGGCAATTGTTTGTAACGTCGATGCCTGCTTAAAACAACTCACTACATCCAGCGATTGATACCTATCAAATAATTGTGTGTAGTATTTCAAGGCATGAGAAAATCTTCGAGCATCTACACACGTTTCCGCTAAACTTTCAAGAGTCGAAAGTACGGTAGGATGTTCTGGATACATTATCCTTTCTTGAAGCTGTTAAAGAGGAAGAAGAGGAAGAAGAACATTGAAGAAGAAAAGTACAGTTAAGAAATATTTTCGGGATAAATGGCATCTTTTATCAAAGACAGAGATATACCCTCGATTCGATTCCAATTTATATAAACTTACGCTAAGTGATTCTCGCAATACCATCGCTGCCTTTTCATACATGTCGCGTTTACCGTACAAGTATCCCAGATTTTGTAACGTCGTTGAAGCACCAAATATCATTGGACCATTCTCTGGGTTACTAATAAGAGCATTCCGTTGAATATCCAAGGCGGATTCAAAGGCTCTCCTTGCTTCTTGCAATTCGTTGAATTCAACATGAACGCATCCGATATTATTATAAATCCTTGCATTCGACGGATGAAGATCACCTAGAGCTAGTGTCCGAACAGACAACGCCTCCCGGAAAATCCAAAGAGCATCTTCGTGACGCTGAAGTAGCATTAGTGAGATCCCAGCCTTCACCAACGAGACAGCCACTTGAGGATGCTCTCTACCCAGAGCACTCTTTCGAATCCTCACAGATTCTTCAAATGATTGAAGTGCAGCATAGTGTTCTTCCATTCGCAGATAAGCAACTCCGACATTATGTACGGCCGAACCAACATCTTCGTGAAGTGGCCCATTCTTTGCCTTTTGACATTCGACTACCATTTCCAACAATGTAACTGCTTCCGTTTGACGGCCTTTCGATAGATAACTGGCAGCACAATTGTGTATCGTATGCAACTGCTGAGAGGGATCTTGAAGGACTTCTGGTGATAACCTATCATTGTTTCTATTACCGGACCAATTACCCGCAAGTGGGATCAATCCATCTTCATTTAAGTTTCCATCTCTCTCATCGATTGTCTTCTCCACACTCGTTTCATCCTTGTTGGTCGTAGGTCGAATTGGTGAGTCCATAAAGTCTCGATTAGAATCAAGAACATCCTTGGCGTGCCTCATTGTTGCCATACGATCACTCTCCTTCTTCGATGATTCGTTAATATTCATTAAAGCTGCCGCCGATTGCGCGAAAGTAACGAAATCACTGGTTTGACTCGCTGACTGATCGTCATCGGCTGGCCGTCTCAACAAACAACTTTCTTCTGTGGCCTCATATCCGCCCATCATTAAAGTATCATTCGCTGCATTATTATTAGTACTGCTACCACCACGTGCCACGGATGCAGATGATATTGTTGGTTTGGCTACGAATGACTCGGCTGCGGGTAATTCCAATACCGGTATGCTCAAGTTGCTGGTATTTTGTTTATCAGTCACGCTGCGAGCTGGAGATGATGATGAAATCATATCTCCCGTATCTTTTTGCATCATAGAACGATGTCCATTATTAATGGGTGGATTATTAATGGATGGACTCGGGTTGGTCATTTCCGAAACATCGCACGAATATTTTCTTGCTGGAGAAGTAGACCAACTCGGCCGTGCCGTTGGTTCCGCAGCAGCAGCCGCCGCAACACCTTTCGGTATAGGAATACTCCTCACCATATCATGTAGTGATCGTACCTGATTAGTAAGTGGATGTTCTTCCCCCAAAACTTTAGAGCGCAACTCAAGAGCCTCTAGAAAGGCTGATTCTGCATCAAATGCATGACGTGCATCCGGTCCCTGTCTTCGAATCCATTCGAGGTTCAATCCTCCAATATTGCATAGTGTATCTGCCAATTCCAGTAATGCCGTACTTGAATGATCATCCTGGTTGAGGAGTTCCTTCTGAATATCTAATGCCTGTTGAAGATAATTATGTCCATCTGGGAAATGTTGCAAATGCATATGACAAACACCCAGATTATTATACAGATTCGCAACCAATCCATGAGTTGGACCGAAATTATCTGTACGGATCCGTAATGCCTCCTCAAAGGTAATAACTGCATTCCGGTATTGTCTCGATTGGAGTAATAGGAATCCGATCCGGACCAAACTAACTGCTACATTCGGATGGTTCGGTCCCAATGATGGACAATCTCTTGCTGATCGTGCTGCAGCTTGAAAACACTTCAATGCTTCCTCACGACAATGCCGTTGATGTAATGTATGCTCGGGGAGTAATCCAGCACGTTTGGTATGGACCGTCCCTAAATTATGATGAGCACTGGCAGTTAGAGGATGTGCCTGACCGTGTTGTTCTACATAAACCTGTAAAACTTGTGAAAAGGCTTGTAATGCCAGATCAAATTCACCTCGCATAACATGTTCCATTGCCATGGCATGTATCCCTTGAATGTGTTCCAACGGATCCTCGAAGGATGAATCATCGATGTTGACAGGTGCCGATCGACGAAAAGCCTTCGGAGATGATGCATTTTCTAAAGATTCACTCTCGCCACCGCGTGCAACTGCCATAGTTTGTGGTGTGGCACTGGCACTGGTAGCAGTCGTATGCATTGAACGCTGTGATTGTATTGATGTGTCAATCATACTATTACTAGTAGTAGTATGACCTTTTTCCTCTTCACTTTCATGTTGCTGCTGCTGTTGTTGAAGTCGATATACCGATCGTGATCGAGATTGCGATTGCGACTGCGAACGTTCTTCGTCTTCTACTACTTCTTCGCTGATTTCCGCTAGATTATGAGAAACCATATCATTAAGATCATTGTCATTATCAGAAGAAGTATGTGTTAGTTGTAGTTGTTGTTGTTCGTCTTCTTGATAATGAGGAGGATCCAAATTGTCAAAGTCGTCATCATTGAGATCATCATTATCTTCATTATCGTTATCTTTGTCTTCCCCCTGTAGAATCAATGAATTCCTAATCTGCTCACGTCGGTTTGAAACAACTTGACGAATCGGAGAAGAAGTAGGTGTTAGTTGTAGTTGTTGTTGTTCGTCTTCTTGATAATGAGGAGGATCCAAATTGTCAAAGTCGTCATCATTGAGATCATCATTATCTTCATTACCGTTACCTTCATCTTCCCTCTGTAGAAGCAATGAATTCCTAATCTGCTCACGTCGGTTTGAAACAACTTGACGAATCGGTAATAACTGAGAAGAAGATTCCGACTGTGCAGAATTTGTGAAACTACGAATTGCCATAACAGGTTGTTCCGTTGGTGATACCGATAATGGTTCTTCTTGTTCTTGTTCTTGCTGCTGCTGCTGCTGTTGCTGTAAAGATGGCGACGATGGCGACGATGGCGACGACAACGACAAGATTGTGGCCGTCGTCCGACTATTATTGTTATCATTATTACTCGTCACAGTAGTAAAAGGGGCAGTAATAGTCGCAGTAGGTGCACCAACAGTAGTAATTTTTGCTTCTTGTCCTCGTACACCTTCGGGTTCCATTTCACCCTCATATGCATACATCGCTCCAGAATCTCGTTGTCGTCGTCTTCTTGCTTGATGTCCACGATCTTGTGCTGTTGGTAGTTTCAATAATAAATTTGAAGAAGGAGCAGCCGCAGCCGCATTTGCATCGGCACCACTATTACTATTACTATTACTATTAGCATCAGCAGCAGACGGCGAACCAACATCATTATCACCTTGTTGTTGTTGTCGTTGTTGTTGTTTATATGGTGATTGCGATTGTTGTTTGCCGTTGCCATAACTGTTCTTCATCCAGCTGTTGTCGTTATTGGTCCAGCTGTTGCTGTTGCTGTTGATATTTCTACTTCGACCACTGTAACTATGCTCGTCTTTGGTATTGCTATGGTTCTTGGTATCATTGTCGTCGTCGTCGTCGTCATCTCCTTGTCCTTCTTCACATTCAGTCATTGTTTCTAAGTACCAGTCTCGTGCACTAGGGCTGCTATTACTAGCACCACGACCACCACCTTTACCTTTTTTATTTCTACTTTTCTTCTTCTTCGACGGTGATGACGACGACGACGACGTAGACGACGAGGATGAGAACATTGAATTCTGGAATGAATTTAATAGACCTTGTTGATCATTGTATTCATTACTAAATGGATCATTAGTATCACCCCCCGTAGATGTTGTTGATGTTGATGACGAAGATTTGGGAACATTCCGATTTTTATATAGTGTACCTGTTTTTCTGCTTGGTGATCTTGATGATGATGATGGTGATGATCCTCCACCACCACTCCATTTCTTTTTCTTTTTTATACCACCAAAGCTAGGAACAACTAAACAACTTTTACCAGCTGCTTCACCTCCATTAATACCATCGCTCTTAAAGTTACCTGTACGATCACTATTATAACTATGTTGGCTGTTGTTGTTATTGCTGCTGTTAGGATTAATAGAGTTGACGTTGACGTTACTGGTACTATAATTATTGGCTGTAACACCACCCCCACCACTACTTTGGAATAGACTTGGACCTGCACTTGTACTACTGCTGGTCATGGGTGTAAACCCATTCCCATTATTGTACATGTACGAATCCGTCAAGTCTCCATCAACAGACATCATCGATATTTGACGCTGTGGTTGTAATTCTAATGAATATGCAGAAGCAGCCATTCTATTACTATTACTTATTTGTTTCGTCGAATTCGAACCGACACTTCTTGGCGACGCAACACTTGGCGAATTATTTCCTACTTGAACACCACGACTAATAATACCGTTGTTGTTCTTGTTGGAAGGTGACGACAACGAACCACCACCCTTCGTCATGTCCATTATATCTACCGTCCGACAAATCATATCCCACTACTTGTTGCTTACGTTGTCTATGGGTTATTTTCTCTTTCTTTATCTCTTTCTCTCTTTGCTTAACTCTTTTTGTTGCTTCGTTACGTTCTTACGAATACAGTACCGATTCCGTCAAAGGGTTACTCCTACTCCTTGTTGTATTTCTATCCTTTCTCTCTTTCGAATACAAGAACTGTTAGAAAGAGTTTGAGTAATGTCAACCAACCCTTTTTTCTCTTTTTGTTTTTGTTGCTTTTCTTTGTTCAGCCTGTTCTTTATCTTCGCTTGCTTTAATACCGTGTATTGTTCAGCCTACAGCACTGTACTTCTTTGTCTACTAATACCGTTGTAGCTTATCACGGCTTCCTTTTTGTTACAGCGAATTATCTAATAGTCGCTACAAGAGTATTTGAAAGTATAAGTAGTTAAGAGCTTTTCTACATTAAAAACCAATACAATCGGATCTTGATCTTTTTGACCGTTACTGTTTGCAATTCGATTATTGAAGAATTACTGTACAGTGCGTCGTATTCAATGCGAAGAATAAGAAACTTCCTCGCGTTATGTCAGATCTCAAAAGAATGGATTAACGGTCAATTGGTATGTGCACTTACTTGATGTGCGTAATTTGATTTTTAACAAGATTAAACTAACGGTTCCTTCATGTCAACACCTAATAAGCCTAAAACGCAAAATGGGATTGTAGGTACGTGCGGTATGTATGAATAATACTACTAGTCCTATACGTACATGGATTGTTTATCATAAAATATTAATTGCACGACTGGAATACGGTTGATCTCATTAAATCTACTACGGTTGGTTACTAGTACATACTAAACTTGAATATTAAAAATAGAATAAGCCTCTCTTGCCTCTCGACATCTCGGCGAGGTTCACAACTCACATTGCAATTCATGCAATTCACGCAATTCGTGCAATGCATGCAATGTGCTTCTTCTTATTTGTTAACAATTGTTCAACCCTACCTGGTACCGTAATTCGATATAGCACATATTATAATAGGCATACAATTGTATCTTGTACAAATAATGCTGTTACATGTACAGTAAAGAAGTTAAGCACCTCGAATTACCATCATAATATATCTTAGTATCATCTGTCTATCAATACAACACCATCATGCTGTTACACATGCCTCCTACTCTTCGTTGCGATCCAAAATTATTCGAAAAAAAGCTGACTGATCAGATCTTTATCGTAACAGGAGCAAATTCAGGATGTGGATTAGAAACTACTAGGCAACTCGTTAAGCAGGGAGGAACTGTCATTCTTGCATGTCGTAATGAAGAACGGGGTCAGGTCGCTGCTAAAGAAACTAATGGTATCTTCTTAACTACACTTGATCTTGCATCACTTCAAAGTATTCGTGACTTTGTTGATGCATTCAAAGAAAAGTATGAGCGACTGGATGGATTGGTTAACAATGCAGGTAAGAGTAAAATCAACTCACAAAATGATTCGGATAGATTCTTTTTTCTTGCTTTTTGGTCTTGCTTTGTAAGAGATTCGTGTATCACCTTGATCGTATCGACAACTAACTAAGTGATCCTCTCCTCTCCAATACCATGCTGATTTTCATGATGATATCTATTGGATTTCTTATGACAGGAATTATGGGATGTCCCTATGGGAAGACCAAGGATGGATTCGAGATGCAATTTGGTTGCAATCATCTTGGTCATTTCTTGCTTATGAAGCTACTCACTCCTGTTCTTATCAAAACGGCCGACGATACCAAGAAACCATCACGATTCGTTGCTTTGTCATCATGTGCAGCAGCCTTAACAACAATGCGTGATGTTATGCCTACTGTTGATTTCGACGATCTTAACTTTGAAACACGTGAGTACGATCCCGGTGAGTCTTATGGGCAAAGTAAACTTTCTAATTACTTACATGCACTTGGTGCATCTCAAAAGTATCCTTCGGATAAGCTTATTTCTACAAGTGTCCATCCAGGATGGGTTCAGAGTCCATTAGATCAACACGTTATGGCAAAAATATTCGGTACTAGCTTCCTTGGTAAAATGATGGGTGGACTTGTTAAGAACATTTTCATTTTAAAAGGAGATATTATTACGGCAGAGGACGGTGCTCAGACAACTCTCCATTGCTTGCTTGCGGATGATATAGAGTCTGGTAAGTTTTATTCACAAGTGGGTATTTACAAAGATGAAGCCTCCGTGAACGGAGGATGGCCATTGAAATTGCCAAATCCTAACGGGACCGCAGAAAATGCGACGAAGCTTTGGGAGGCAAGTGAGAAATTAGTTGAAGCTTAATCGAGGATATATACTACATATTATCTGCTTCGAAACAACATCATGTTCAAAAAGTACTGATAGTAAGTAGCATTCCATTTCATATTATATCATAAAAATTGACCTTTTGAAGGAAAGGTCGCAATTTTTGCAAAACAATACTGCATTGTAATCAATCGTTTTGATCTCATCTATTGTATTCGGTAGATGTGGATAGACATATCATATTTGTACGTAGCAATTATTTGTCATGAAAGTGGGATACTGTGTTTAGAGTTCTGGAATGAGAGATAATAAAAAGTAGTAATTACGAATAGCAAATGAACCAATCAATTAGCCATTCTTGTACCCGACGGCGAAGTGAGCTTTAAGAAATGAATATCATTCATTAACACATCAAAGAAGTGATATCATCAAAATGGTTATGATATCTAGATAAGCTACATATTATTTACAATTGCATCGTCAAGATAATATAACAAACAATTCATCTAATAATGCGATGGTACTAATGAGTGCTAACATAGAAGTCCTACTACTAGTAAAAGTATTTAATATAATAGTCGTAACATTTTCTACATATACGTTGTACTACTGATGCTGCTTCTCGGTATTTTTACTTTTTCTTCTCGTCCAAAAGAGACATTGCAGGACTAATCGTTCTTGTCTTTTTCCTTCTGGTTGCATTATCTTGGATAGCGTTTTTAAGGTCCGTTCTATCAATGGTAGATGAACGACTTTTCGATTGTTGGGAAATATTACCAATCTTTGCCATTGCTGGTGACGGTAGACGACTTCGTGGTTTGCCGCTATTGCTTTTGCGGCGACGACGAGCAGAAGACATAGAACCACTAACAGATGACTCTTCTCTTCTTCGAGTGTTTATATCTGATAAGGGAGGAGATACTCCTTGAGAAGAACTCCTACTCAGGTCAAAATCAAAACTAACTCCAAGTTCTTGTTGAGAAGATCTGCGTTTCCGTGATTTCTTTTTCTTGTTACTACTAGAAGTAGACGATCGTTTCCTCCGGCGATCCAGCACTTCTTCATTCATAAAATACTCGTCGTCGTCATTTTCATCTTCATCTTCATCACTGTCTGGATAGAAGTTGCTATCGGAGAGATCGCCATCGTCAGACCAATCACCGTAGCCATATTTTCGTGCTAGATCAATTAACCCAGAAGCATCGCCTGCTTCGTGCGGGGGTGGGAGATCTGCTGGATATGCACCTAATATACTACGTCCCATGAGACTGTTTGCTCCCGCAGCACGCAATCGTCCCATTACACCACTTTCGCGATCACTCACATGGGACACGGGAGGCTTTTTCTTCGATGAGACACTACCACTGTAATCGATCTGACGGACAATTGTGCCAAGTTGGGATGATTTTTTCTTTCTCCGTTTGGTTGATTTGCCTACGGTGAAATCCATCCCGACGGTCATTTTTGGACCGTCACTACCTAGGGAGAATCCGACGTTGGGTTGAAAGCGAGAGCTGACTTCGTCATCGTTCTCGTCGCTTTCGTGGGCTAGCGCTTCCAATATCCACCCTGAGTCACTATCTGCTTCGATTTCTTCGGTTTCGACCTCAACTTCAATTTCGGAGATACTGGTGCCGTATGGACCTAGGGAATGCCGCTCCATAAACGTCTGAGTGATAAAGCGATACTTTGCTTGATTGACATCACCGATATTCCTTAAGTTATCTAATGCTTTCTGATCATCCTTCTTTGTTTGTTGCTTCGGCTTTTTACCGACACGAGAGGTGCCGTCAGGATTTATTAAACCACTAGGTTGATCATAAGCACGATCTCCATTGTCGCGACGTGACTCTTTCTTATACTTGAGCACATCGTAAACGACGTACTTCAACAAACTTGGGAGCATTGGTACATAAGCTTGGAACCATTCTGCTACTAAAATCAATTCCATGATCAGAATGTGGCCGATTAGACCATAGTCTAGAAGAAATCGAAACATGAAATTTGGTCTTACTCTACTGCGGGTCGGAAGAGATTCAGGCATAGACTCGATATCATTTTCACTTTCTACCGATAAGACTTGATCGTCCTGATCCATATTATTGGTACCGTCCATGTTCTTGGACTCCGTTCCGTAATCACTGTCAAGTTCTGTGCTATCCTCTCCATTTGAACCTTCTTGATCACAGTCGTTTCCTTCCTCCTCAACCTCGTTCGCGTCTTCGTCATCACTAATCGAAGTTAAAAGAGCTCCTCCACGGGTCTTCAACCACTTGGGGGGAGAGATACGACCACTTTGCAAAATGTTGTGTCCTGTTCTTTCCGAAGCCCAATAAATACTATCGATAAATGGAGTCAGGACATAAAGATGAAACCACTCTGATATCACAACTGCAATCATGATATATTGTTCCAAGCCTTTAGCTACCAAAAATTTCCAAAAAAAGTTCGTATTTTCCATCTCTTCGGATAATAAAGAACTGATTTCCTTCAAAATCACCGAATCGTCCATTTTATTACATTCGTCATCGTCAATTTCACTCTCAGTTTCGATTATTTCATCGTCGTGGCCATCAAGGTCTACAAAATCTTCCTCGTCGGAAAATTCGTCCTGTTCGGAAAAGACAGAAATATTATCTGTTGGAAAATCTTCCTCGTCCACTTCTTCGTCCTCGTTCTCTACTTCGATGGAGTCATCGTCTCCCTCCGAAACCATTGTAGCTGTATCTTCCTCAATATCAGTAACAACCTCAAAGTTGTTATCAGCGTCATCATCATCGTGCAGTTCACTTTCACGCAATTCCTCTTCAGTTTCTTCCGATGCCGATTCAAGGGATTCTGATGCGCTGAGAATAATGACAGTATCAAGGATATCGTCAGCAACATTATCCACGTCAGTCAAAGAATCTTCTTCCTCGATAGGATTTGTTTCATTCTCTATTTTGGATAGTGTCTCTTCGTCGTCACCCTTATCATTCTGGATTAAGATTTCAATTTCTTTTTCGACCTCAACGGGTTCATTCTCGAAATTTTCTGATGATTCTATGTCGTCAGCCACGCTGGCTAACTCCTCATCGTTGTCGACTTTAATGTCATCAGTAGCAATTTCGTGTTTCTCAACACCATGAAGTTGTAGAATATTCCTTTCAACTTCTTCTTCCATCTCCTCAGAATATTCTGCTGGTGATTCACCTGACGACTCGGAGATATCGAAACTATTAACATCGAAGGATTCGTCCACCTTATTGAGAATCCCATAGCTCACGGCCACCTCAGCAACATCAACTTCTTCGACTACAAAGTTTTCCTTGTCGACTGCATTATTATCTATTGTTCCTTCTTTTTCTCCCAATCCCTTACCGATATCAATATCAAAAGTGCTTTCTTTAGCTACATGTAATCCTAGAAAATATAGATCAGGAGTTGCTATTTCTTGATCAGTCTCGTCCGTGTCTTTGGTGGTACCCCACAGTCGACCGAAGACAGTCTTATGATAGGAGCCCTTTGATGATCTACTCTCAGTGCAATCAATTGATTGGTCGGTTTCTTCCGAAGTATCTTCTCTCTCTGAAGGTGTTTCTTCGAAAGTATCTTCTATTTCTGCAGGTGTTTCTTCGAAAGTATCTTCTATCTCTGCAGGTGTTTCTTCGAAAGCACTTTCTATCTCTGCAGGTGTTTCTTCGAAAGTATCTTCTATCTCTGCAGGTATTTCTTCGAAAGTATCTTCTATCTCTGTAGGAGTTTCATCGCTATACACTCCTAATCCGGAGTGAGTGTCACAGACGTTACTGTTTGTTGCGGCTGATTGAATTCCCAGGGAGTACTGATCAGATTCTGTTGCTGTCATGAATTCTATTATTGGTTTGAAATTTTTCACAACTGTACCCCACGGTCGCATGAAAGCTCTTTTCAAATTATATTTATCTTCCTCTTGAGAATTCTCGTTAATGTCATCGGAGTCGTTAGTGTGTTGACTTGCAAAGTATTTTTCGTAAATCTTTGTATAGTCTCTTTCCGGAGGAGTTGGTTTAAATTTTCCGTAGATTAATTCCCGTTTTTGGTAACAAAAACCTTTTACAGTGCCCCACACGCCCTGATAATGTTTTTTGACCGAGGAGACGATATTCATCTCTACGTTTTGCTTTTCTTCCGAGGCAGTAGGTTTGTTTTGTTGTTGTTGAGACACCAAAATTTGATCACCTGCAGTCGACCCATTTATTTCAATTCTTTGAATTTCCGTTTCCGATTCAACTTTTGGACTATCGTGAACAGAAATAGTATGTTCTTGTTCCGATACATCGAGATCTCCAAGTGCAACCCTCGTTAGCGGCAATTCACTATTATAAGATTCGTGAATTGTTTCATCGGTCGCTTCGTCTAAAACATCCTCAGTCTCAGTCGAGTCAGTAACAACATTATCTGTAGCTGCATCGTCGTCGTTCAAGTTCGAGTTCGAGCTCGTAACTTTTTCCCATCGCAAGCCTTCCATCAAAGATGAAAACAAAGATAATCGTTTTGTCTCTTTTGATGTTGTAGTGTCTTCAATCTCCTCCGTTAACGGGACAACCGTTGATGTAACGCTTGAAGTATTTTCTGGCATATTATCTACAGCAGATGAACCCAAATAGAACGTATTTATTGATTCTCCCGCTTCCTCTTCGACGACATCGTCATCGTCGTCATTTTTGATCAGAGAATCTGCCGCGGAGTCTACATCTTCGTTATTATTGAAGATTTGATCTTCTTCTCCTTCTAAAAATACCGAAGTATCGCCAGTGTCGTCATCCGATACTGTTAGTATGATATCCTCTGATGCGGCGACAGAAATAATCTCTTCGATGTATTCTGATTCTTCTTCTTCCGGTTGCTTTTCCTCATCATCATCAGCAATAGCTTCAATATCTTCGATGATACTATCAACCAGTATTGATTCTTCTTCTTGTTCAATCGGTAACGACGCTTCCTCTACAATCGGTGTACTATCATCCACATGTAGCTCGTCAATACCAACGTCAACATCCTCTACAACAACGTCATCCCTTATCGACGGCAGTGTTGTCTCTACCTCCTGCTGCTGTAAATTAATTTCTAATTCCATATCTCGTTTTTCTTCTTCCTCTTCTATCAAGTCAGAGTCTTCGATTGATGCCACTAACTTCTCAACCATAGCATCAAGTTGTCGATCGTCTTCCACATCGTCTACCAGTAATGGCTCTACTACGTTATTATCCACTTCTGGTACGTGTTTGTTCACGCTGCTTGTACTGCTGATGATTTCTTCGTTATAATCATAATTTCTAAAAGTGGATTGTCTGATTCGGAGGCTAAATCATCTGCATAAGCAAGTAAAAATTCAATATATTCATCTAAATCCTCGTCGGTAAGCTCCTGCTCGGAACCTCCGATGTCGATATCAGCAGCTGCTGTAACGTCGACGTTATTAGAATTATTGCCATTGTTAAGTAGTACACCTCCTCGCAACGATGATAGTATTTTTTGTTTACTTGTTGTCCTGTTGACGCAGAATGCACTACGATGGCGTTTATCGTTGTGAATGCGATTATTGATAAAATACTACTCATCGTGCAAAGAGAGAGAACCCCGATGATGATGATGATGATGCTACTGTTCGATTCCTTTGTCTCAAATTTTGTTGATGAGTTGATGAAGACGAAGACGTCCTCGTCGCTGTATCTGTTTGTTTTCCATCATCACGTAATAGCTAACAATGACGACGACTTTTCTTATTTTTTGGATTGTATGTTTGCTTATGAGGAATATCTTGCAACACTCTTTTCTTTAGATACACCCACAAAGCTTGATTGTATTGAATTCTTACTGAAGGACAAGGTTGTCAATTTGGTCTTGGTGCTTCGTCGCAACAGTCAACATAATATTATGATGCATTGGTCCATTTCAATTTGCTACATACAGTAACGTACCAGTACAGGAGATGCAGATGCATAAATGTTAGTATCTTTTGAAATTTTACTACGACACGAACACGACACTTGGAGGTGTACTTAGGCCTATGTATTCATACTATTAGTACGTACGGTGTATACGTTAAAATGAGATATCAATTTAAATAGGGCCATAACATCATAATAGAAGTTAAAATTACTATCAATTTACTGGCAAAAGAATATGTAGGAGCAGAAGGCAGTGCTGACAAAATTGGTAGCAGTACATACCATACCAAAGAAGCCAGTATACTAGCTTACCTGAGATATATTAATGTTTCTACTGCTTAGTCATGAAAGGTGTGTGTTGTAGAGCATGTGGAATGTGCAAGACCTAAAACAGATTTGGACTGAGAAAGCCTCTGTGGTATTCATCAACTTTCTTCTAATTCAGAATCAGTGCACATTCAGAGTGAGTCAAGTCATCAGGAAGCCTTCAACTTGTTGTGATTAATGGTGATAATAATTTCCATCATATGTAGTTGATCTTGATGGAGAAATATTGGTGTAAAAAAAAAAGGTGTGTGTGTGTGTAATTGAGTGTAATTGAGTGTGTTCTCATAGGGCAGTTCAGAACAGTCCTAATAATATAGATATGATGTAGATAAAAGCCTAAACCTACTGGTAACTAGCAATACCAGCTGGTATGGGGGAAATGGCAACAAGTTGGCAAAAAAATACCGAGTTAACTCCTACAATGTGCAACTAAATCATATACTTCATATTGTAAAGTATATAATATGTGCAATAATTGTCAAATCATAATATGCTACTAATTAAAGATGCGTAAACATGTAAACATTACACAAATACTGTTTCTGATTTGGGGTCCCAATTTTGATTGATACATTGATGCATTTTCTTTTATCCATTCATCTAATCTCCCAAGGGCTACCGGTACAAGAATCAAATGGAGGCTGTTGATCTCGATAGTATGTATAGTAAAATTGCTCTATTGCGATTCAAATGGTATAGCAATTATTCGTTCGACGTTGTCATCATATACCCATCCATCAGGCATCTAACCATCATCCGGTTCCCTCCATTATGTTTTCTATAATCCATTTCTTGTCCCAACAAGATAACACCAAAAGGAACGACTCGAATTTCAGCCGGAAAGTCGCCATCGTTGAAAACGGACGCGCCAGTATCTTGTATGACGCGATAAAACGCTGGAAAGGCGGAGCATTCCTGGCTACTAGCAGAAGCACTAACTTGTTTATCTTTGTTCAGGAAAGACTCCTTCGCGGCTGGTTTTTTATCAAGGTCATCTTCCACGCCCGTATTCGAAGCCGTATCCGTTGTCTCACCCACATCAGCATATGTACGTTCCGTGCTGGATTGTTGGTCTTCCTGGTTTCCGCCTTCTTTTTCTTGTTCTTCCTTGGTTTCCTGTTCTTGTTCTTGTTTTTGCTCCTGTATACGTGCGTTCAAAATATCTTGAACTTTCTGCCTTGCCTCATTAGCAGTGATATCTCCTCGACAGGTAGGGCACGTCTGTTGTTGGACCAACCAATCTCGAAGACAACTTTTGTGGAATCTATAATATTATATAAGATATTGTAAAAGAGAGAGAGAGATGGGGGGAGGAGGGATGAGATGCGATAGGATTCATACGATCGGAAAAATTGTATATGGCACAATACCGCGTGGGAGGTAGACGGTTTACTTACATGTGTCCACATCCTGGTAATTTTTTTGATGTCTCCACTGTCATTTCATCACGGCATATGATACATATGTGTTCCTCTTCTAGATCTTCAGTAGTTGGATTTTTGAATCGATTCATACTCGACATGAGTTTCCGGTATTTGTTAAATGCGATCAGTCGAGTCTTCAGTGAATGGAAACTAACGTATACCTCTCGGATCAAATTGATAGGTAGTCCGTAATACGTCATAACGATAGCAAAAAAAGTTAAATAGAACATAAATTTAGCCGCTTGTGCTTGTAGCTCAACGGCAAAAATTAGTGTCGCCTTGTGATCCTTCCAGGGGTGGATCAAATTGTGCAATTTTTTAGTTGAATCGTATTTTTCGTGTAAGTAATGGAATATCCCATCCATCATATGCAGGTACCACAAAAGGCTATTAGAAATAACTGATGTAAGCATGATAAGACTTTCAAAGGCAAAGAAAATTGATACAGATGGTCCATTTGTCATAATATTCATACCACACATAACAACTGCAATAATATCAAAAACAGCTAACATATTAATGCAGGTTAGTAGTTTCACATGAGGCCAACGCAAAGCGATCCATCCTGTCGTGGGATGAACGACAACAACCTCTTCTGTCATACGTAAATGACTTTCTCTCATATCAACTACCCAATGTAAGCATTTTGCAAATACGAGTACCAAAAATAATATTGCAGTTTTTACATTAAGTTCACTTCGAAAAATTGTTAATGCCAAACATGCTTCAGTAATATGCCAACGAAAAAAGTCACTTAATCCTTCCGCTTCATGTATCGTAAACCATTCAACACATAACTCACAACCATTTGGAACGACCAAATCAATGATGCAATTAATGCATTACCTAATATAACATATGACCATTTACTTGATGATAAAAATACTAATGCTAAATACCATTGTTGTCGTGACCGGAATGCGTAATAGACTAGAAATATAGCAGACCAAAAACTAACCCGTACATACGTAAATGGATTTTTCATCTTATTCTCAGAATCTTGATTATTGTGAAAGTTTATACCAGCATTATTCATAATTTCGTCGTCTAAGAAAGGAATTTCTTCGTCATCGTCACGTCGTTGGCGGCAAAGTCAGGGTCGTTGTTGTCATTACCTTCTCCATTGTTGTTGTTGTTGTTATTGTTATTATTATTTGCAATTTCATCATCATCAGCTCCTTCTTCTCCTTCCTCTTCTGAGCTAACAACATTTTTTCCATAGCCTCTTCTGCAAGTCGTTGTTGTAATTCCGAGGCAGTTTCAACGACGTTAGCATCATCGTCGTCAACAACGCCTTCGGGTTGGGGATCCTCCATGATGATCTTTTTACTACTATTTTCTATATCTCGCTTCCAGTTTTCGATTTTTTCTATTGAGTAATACTGATTCAATTCAGTGATCTACTACTGTATACAGCTACTGCAGTATCGGTTGTGTTGGTTCACCGGGACCTGATGTAACAAATGATCTACAATAGGTCTAACAATGAAAATATGGTCTTAGATTTGATGTCACGTTGCAATATTCCACGATGATGACTTGTTAAGACTGAAATAGTCTTTTACCATCCATTTGAATGTTAAGTAAAAATCGGTCCGTTTTTTAGAGAAGAATATTGTTTTTTGTAATGATGTTTTTTATTTTTTATACCAGATATTTTTCTTTCTGTTATTCTAATGTCAATTGTCAACTGTATCTCCAAAGTCATTTTTTTTAAAGTAATCACAAAAACTACGTAAAGAAGTGAGACAGGTAGATCGAAAAGATCATTATTATTTACAGTCTTTTGGATTGGTTACTAATGCAACTTCGAAATATAGTAAGACAAAGGCAAAGGCAAAACAAAGCAAAACTAACGTCTGCTGTTGTTGAATACATACCTTTCTTCCACTATTCTTGTTTATTGAATAGAGAATGGTGGCATTCGATCGGCCTGTGGGAGCAAGACCAGGAACGAATGAGATCAAATATATTTGTGCTTTACATCAAAGTGGTGAAAATATTCGATCGGATGGTAGTATCAACAGTGAAGATATTCAAGTATATTTACTTTCTAGGTTTGGCATCAAGGTCACATTAGACGAGGTACAAACTATAATAATGGATGGTATGGGTGGATCGTCTAATGATGATGAAGTTCTCGATTTGATGGAGGTTACAGCAATTATTTTAATTCCATTACTATTGAAGGCGGCCTATGTGGAGGGATCGTATGACGATGTTGAGAACAGTAGTAACAACAGAACATTGCCTCCAGGTGTTTTACCTCCACCATCCGATTTGTTGGCGGACTGTGCTAATATTATTATACATGATGTCATTAAAAAAAATAGCAGTAGTAATGAGTTCGGTAATACAACAGCAAGTTCTGAAATAATGATAACAACTGAATTTGTTAAGTACATCTTGCTATTGTATGGTGAGGATGAACTAGCCACCAATCAGACATTATTAGAAGAAATGGTACAAGCCTGTTCTATTAATGATGTAGTAGTAGACGATGATGCTTCTACTAAGATCTTCGACGTAAAGTCGTTCGGTCGTGGATTGACAAGTGACGCTCGACTGTACGATCTGAGAAACGAAACGAGACAATCATCGATAATTGAAGATATATTTAATCATGGATGCGAGAATAGTAATAGTAATAGTAATAATACCTCCCGGAATAGTAAGACGAGCGAAAACGCAACATCATCATTAGATGTGCAACTTGGCGCTTTGGAGGAGGAAGCGAATCAGATTCGTAGAAGCACTACTACTACTACTACTACTAGCGGAAATGGTAGTAATAATAATAGTAATAATAATAATTCGGTGACCACCAAAGAAGTACAACGCATTTATACTGCACCTGCCATAGATATGATTGCAGGAACTTACCGATCAAAAGGTAAGGTGATGATAGAGTGACAGTTAAGGAACAATTATAGAATGAATAAGCAGAACGAACAAAACTCTCACAACATGTTTTTTCTTCTTTTCTGTTCCCTCTCATGATAAAACATACCTGAAAAGCGCTCATTGTTATTCTGTGGCTATCAACAGTATTTGGACTGTTTTCTTTAGCATGGATTCGTAATCCTCTTGGTTTGAAAAATATTGGGGCGAAATGTAAAGAGCTACATGGCGAACAGAGAAGTATAACAGAGGATGTAGATGGAATCTTTTGTGCAGTCGGTGTCAATATTTTGACTTTGCTGTTTATTTTTGCTATGTTCTGCTGTTTGGGAGTTACTATAATTGGATTGGGAAATATCGGAAATTATAATATGCAAGAACCTCGATGGTACTTACCACTGATAGGTTGTGTAGCAATTGGTTTGGTCCCCTTTAATTTTTTTCTCCATCCAAAACTATTTACTCCTGGGGCTGATGTATCTGAAGATGAAGGCGAATTCCAAGGCGAATTCAGGAACACTAGACTAACAGCTTTGACATTACTATGCATTACCATGTATTTACATATGTGAGTTATGTTATGAATAACGGTTACGGTGTTCGTTACTATTGCGCTGGCTGTGTTGATGTTTACTGGCATACTTTCTTTTTCATTCATAATACTCACAATTATTACATCTTTACAGTACACATATTGTTACGATATGGTTCAAAGATGTTGATTTCAACAAGAGTAAGTGGTGGGGACGATTCGGGTTTGGTAATGAAAAACAAGAACTGCAAATCAAACAAGCTGCCGCATATAAGCTAAATACTCTAGTCACCAATGCCCGAGATATTCACCGTCGTGTACCAACCAATAAAGTTTTTGTGACGTACTTTGGTAGAGGTTTATCAACATATGCATTACATGGAACAAGGTACATAAAAACTGGTGGTTTATTCTGGTTTTGGAGGAGGGTATACAACCAAACCATATTTTATGAAGAAGGGATATTTTATAGCGCCCGTTTGATAGCTAGTAATCTATCTCAATGTTTCATAAGTATATTAATCGTTGTTTTCGGATCAAAATTTCTGTAA
This sequence comes from Fragilariopsis cylindrus CCMP1102, assembly GCA_900095095.1. NCBI lineage: Eukaryota > Bacillariophyta > Bacillariophyceae > Bacillariales > Bacillariaceae > Fragilariopsis > Fragilariopsis cylindrus. The sequence continues at coordinate 8,144 of FMBT01000270.1, read as the reverse complement.
GTACAGTAATTTTCTCTGTTTGAGCATTAATGTGTATGTGCTACGATGGGACGACAACACGAAAATTTGCTCACATGAACGTAACGACGGAATTATCCATGTTTATATTACCACAGCATCAGGACTGTGGACATCTACGCGAAGGCAGCTGCTAAATCTGAAACTTCCTCTGATATCGGTAATTTTCTTGTCGCAAGGCTTGATAAACGTTGGAACGATAAGACAAGTATCGATGCATTAAACTTTGTTTACAGTTTCATGGAGAATATGAACGCTACTGGTATCTTAGATGCGTATTGTGATGGTGTCGTCATGGAAGGTCAACAAGAACTTCTTGACTCAATTTGTGGATATGATACATCAGGGAACGTAAACTGTAGCAATATCGAGTCAGCAGAAGCAACGTGTATTTTGCTAGAAAACCCTGCTTTGAATGTTGACAACCCCAATCTTCATGACGCGCTACTAGAAGCCAGTGAACTGGAAAGTATAGTGACCAATTTTAGAAATGCTGTTTCAGATACGCTTTCTTCTTTCGGTGGTGACATGCTTCCTGAAAAACTTTGGATGATTACGATTCCTCTCTGTATAGCTATAGCCGTTGCATTTTATACTGCTATGCGGTGCACACTACTGTACATTCCATCAGTCACAGCAACCATAATTGAATTACGTACTGGTGTTATTCCTTCATTAAGAGATCCAGGTTTCGAAAAATATAGAGGAAAACCTGACACTATCACTTTGTTAACGGGTGCATTGTTTTGGGGATGTTTCGTCTCGGCACTCCTTTCTGGAGCAATTATGGGCTTTGTTGTGTTTCTATTTCTTTGGCAACAAACATCTTACGGAGCATTTCAGTTTCTGATAATTGGCGTTGGGTTCATATTCTTCTTGTTGATGCGTGCGGTGGTGAGTAAAGTCTACTAGTAATATCGGAGTGTCCTGTACTACAAATATTTCTCTCACTTTCATTCTTTTTTCTTTCTCTGTATCTCCGTTTCGTGTACAGTTTGGACGTTGTTGCAGGGTTGCTTTTTTCAAAGGATTGTACAGGAAAAATCCAGCGGGTGCGAATATTGGATTGTTAGCCTTAGAATGGGCGAATTATTTTTTTACTATATTTATCATCGTGGTTCGAATGGTACGTGTATGTGTATTTGCAATGATGTGTAATGATGTCTTAATGTTGTATTTGATCAGGAGATACAAAACGTTTACCAGCCTATTCAAAACATACTCATGATATATTTAACATACTTCTCAATCAATATTATATTCTGATGACACGAAAAAATAAATTTGGCGATTAAAGATAAAATTGATGATTGTATCTTTAGCCTCACTTGGGATGATCGATAGACCGTTCCTTGCTAAAGGTATTGGTCAATTAGGTAAATTAAGCCTCGATCCTCTTCCTACAATTCACACTTGCGATATTCTGGCCCATGAAGCTCACCGTCACCCATATATTGAAATGTTAGGAGCTGTATACCTTATGAAATTTCGTTATGCTGAGAATTTTTGCCATAGAGCTGGTAGTACATGGAGGTTAATCTTAATCTATGCATTAATGCCGTGGCTCCATAAGTATCGCATTCGCGACAATGCATCATCATGTGACAGTAGTGTAGATGAAAATAGCAAGCTTTCGCACAGTGTAGTTGACCCATCTTTAGACGTCCTACCGCTACTGATAAGTAAGAGTAGTCCAATTCCTAATGGAACGAAGAGAGTGGAAGTGAAAGAGATTGAAAAAGAAATTTCAAGACTGACAGAGATTCTTCGAATAAATAGATTGCAGCAAGGGGCAGTAGACAAAGAAGATTAGAAAAAGATCGTGGATAGTGGATAATCAGTACATTGAACTAATAATAATATAAATAGTACCATGTAATTTAAATCCTCCGCCCTAGAATAACAATTTGATACTGTATCAAAAACCACCTCTTTTTCAGTATAGAATAGTACCGTACCAATGTTATTATTGCTGTACTAGTAGTAGTCGTACGAAGTAGCTACTCGAACGGCCGTTGTTGTGGTAAAACTTTGACATTAAACAAAGTATATGTAATGATATTTGATCGAATTTAGTAGAAAACAAAAAAAGCACTATTGGTTTAGTGGTAAAATCCAACGTTGCCATCGTTGGGCCCCCAGTTCGATTCTGGGATAGTGCATCACACTAACAAATGTAATTAAATCTACATTCTTTTTTCTATTTTTTGTGAACTTTTTCCTAGCCCCGCCGCGCACCTCAAAAAATTGTAAACAAAGTCGACTGATTGTCGTCATAGTAATCCACACTTAATATCTCGTCTTCTAGTGTTCAAAAAATAAGACACCAAATTAAAGATAGTAGTCTTCTCTTCTTTAAACCTGTATAATTGTTCTTTTTGGAGTAGGCTGTTGAAAATTAGAGGATCAAAAAGTTCACGCATAGTAGGAACAAAAAGGTTGTCACACAGAATTCATGTAAAAATCGCTGGCATTTGGCAGCACTTACCTGGCAGGAAAAAGTAAACATTAATTACTATCAAACTACCATAACTTTCTGTAAGTATGTACAAAGTACATCTAAGAAGGGCCGTTCCATCCCAATACCAAGTTAGATTAATGTAAGGAAAATATTGATGTCATAAAACATACAATATATTGTATTGTACATCTACATATTTTATATAGTGAAAATCTCAGGAATATTGTACGACTTCACTAAATTGAAGTAGATCGGCCTTGTGGCTCAATGGTAGAGCTTCAGTCTTCGAAACTGAAGGTTGCGGGTTCGAGCCCCGTCAGGGTCACGTTTTGCTTTTTTGCCTCTCCATTCTCTTCTTACATGAACAGTATTTTTCTTTTGCCATGCCGATACGAAGTACAATTTCGACAAACAATACAATATACAATAACAAACATCACAACTAAAATCAACGACAAACAGTCAGCAACAAAACATCAGAAACAAACAATCAACAACAACACTCGACAAAAACGATACCAAATAAGCAGATCGAACATGACAACATCCGCCAATGTACTATTCTTATTCTTTCACTTCTTGTGAAGCCGGTGAGCACATTTACACTGAATCAACCAATATAATAAAAAGAATTCCGTCTCGCACAGATTAAATGCCGCATCATCAACAGACGATGATCATACGATGTTGTTATTATTGGATCAGGAATTGCTGGACTATCATGTGGTTCTCTTTTAGCAACTGCAGGTCGAAAAGTTTTAGTGTTGGAATCACATTACGAAATGGGTGGTTGTGCTCATGAATATGCAGTCAATATGAAAGGACAAACGATCCCCTCGGCGGCGTTATTGAACAACCAACAACGCCTGTATTCAAATTCGAAGCGGGTCCATCTCTTTATGCTGGCATGTCTCCCGACAGAAGTCCAAATCCTTTAAAGCATATATACCAAATGATTGGAGAAGAACCTACATGGATTACGTATGACCGATGGGGTGCATTTTTACCTGAAGCTCCAGACGGGTATGAATTATCGATTGGTGCTGATAACTTTCTTAAAATTCTTGATCGTTATGGTGGTCCCACGGCCAAAAGTGACTGGGAGACACTAGCAGCTCAAGTCCGACCAATGGCAAAGACTATTATGTGTTTGCCCAGTACAGCAATTCGTGGAGATTGGGGGATATTGTTAACATTGGCTGCGAAATATCCAAAATCATTCTTTGATGTTATTTTTGAAGCTGAAAATATTGTCAAACCATTTAATTTGGATGATTACGGTGTCAAGGATAAATTCCTGAGAAATTATCTAGATTTGATCGCATTTTTATTGCAGGGATTACCCGCTGATCAAACCTTAACAGCCGTCATGGCATACATGGTTGAAGACTTCTACAGAGAAGGTGCTGTATTGGACTATCCTAAAGGAGGAAGTAAGGGATTGATAGATGCGTTGGCGCGAGGTGTTACCAAACACGAGGGATGTGACGTTCAGATAAGCTCGAGTGTTGAAGAAGTTCTCGTAGAAGATGGTAAGGCTGTGGGAGTGAAATTGGCAAAAAGTGGTAGAATCATTCGTGCCAAGCAAGCAGTGGTTAGTAACGCCGATTTGAAAATGACGTACGATTTGGTCAAAACATCACATGAAGGTTTAGATGAAGAACGACAAAGGTTGTTGGGAGCTGGTATTAACAAAAAAGGAGTGCCACTTTGTAAGTCCTTCATGCATGTTCATGCGGGGATCAAAGCAGATTTAATACCAGATGACGCTCCCGCACAATGGACAGTAGTCAAAGACTGGAATTTAGGTATCGATGCTCCGGGCAATGTTATCGTTGTCAGTTGTCCTTCCAAACTTGATCCTTCCTTGGCACCGCCGGGATATCATGTCATTCATGCTTATGGTGCGGGCAATGAACCATATGAGGCATGGGAACATTTTGAAGACCTGGACGCAAAAGGTCGAGCTTCTTCCAAAAAATACCAAGAGTTCAAAAAAGAAAGAGCCCAACCCATTTGGGACGCAATTGCAAAACGTGCTCCATTGGTTGTTCTGGGCGTAGCCGAAGTCGAACAAATCGGTACCCCATTAACTCACGGTCGGTTTTTGAAGCGTCATCGAGGAAATTATGGTTTGGCGATTGCGGCAGGAGATTCTAAATTCAAATTTCCAGAAGTGACGACACCTCTTCCTGGTTACTACCGATGTGGTGATTCGACGACATCAGGTATCGGTGTCCCTGCAGTAGCTTCGTCGGGTGCGCAATGTGCAAATGCGTTATTGAGTGTTTGGGAGCAACTCGAACTCAATAAAAAGATTAAAATGTAAAAGATCTTTCATTAGAGAATACAACATCCTTTGAGAGGAAATAACTCAAATATCGAGTTTACATCTTGTACCGCACACGAACAGGAATTACAATACAACGGTACGGTATGAAGATGACGAAAGCAGTTGAGATGACAGACATGCCTTTTCTTTTTCGCTACCAACCCAATAAAAATGGCGAAGATATAATATAAACACAATAGCAACTGCTTATCTACAAAATAATGGCAGCAAAGACGATATTTAATAATCGTATTGAGTAGAGAATTTTCTGTATAAGTATAGAACACAAAACAACAGAGGAGTACGTTATATCTAACTATGGAGCTAGTGTGTGTTGCTACCAACAAGAATTTTGAATACTGCATCTTATTGTAATCGAAAGGTCCGCTTATTATCGTATTAAAGGACCTTTTTAAAGTTACTTTCAACTTCGCCTTAAAAATAACAAAACAACAAAGAACACACTGTCAGACACTTTGTTTATGTTGATCTTATATAGTAATTGATTTATTAATAGCTGTTTATGTCACAGACAGCAACTACGAGCAATGTTATTATCTTTTATAGTCGTCCACGTGAAATCTTATTATTTTCCCATGCATCCCATGCAAAATCGACGGAATTTAGACGTTCCTCTTTTTTTTTCAATAACTTGAGCTTATTGTATGCAACTCATTGTGTCCAACCTATATACCAAGTTGCGGATCTTCTGCAAATTTTGATGGCACTTGAGTTGACTCGTGTTGTTTCTTGGACGCAACAATGTTATTGTTATTGTGGTTTACTCGTTGCCAACGTACCCATAATCCAAGTGCTGGATCCACTACATACCCTGCAGGAACTAACATTGATCCATGCTGTTTCTTGTACGCAACGACTCTCTGGAACGTTTCATCCCATCGATTATCGAGTCTATTCCAAACAAATCCGATGGAATTTAGAAGATCCACACGATGATCTGATTAAAGCAACTGTGATGCTGGAAGATGGAATTGTGATGAAAATAGAATCTTTTTCACTTTTTCCCGCCGCGAGCCGCGAAGCGCCTCCGGCTGGGGGGATGCGAGGTTTTGCAAATTTTCGATTTTTTTTTCTAAATAAAAAAAATAAAGGATTCCGAATGAAGGAATCAATCATCCCCAAACAAAATCCATCAAATCATGCTCAAAAGTATGTTGACAACATTGAAAACAGCCGACACAACAACAACATGGAATCAAAACGAAAAAGGAAAAAGCCATGGAAGCTTCTTGGAGATAACAACTACGATGACGAAAACCAAAAAATCAAGCACGTTCCATTGAAAAAAAAGAGAAAGACTCTACCGTTAAAAAGGAATTTACCGAGCCCATTGACCAAAGCGAGAATTCTCTTGGATTATCTCAAGAAGGATGGAAAAAAAGCTCATAGTAAAACAGAGTTGCTCTCTGAGCTTGGCATGTCAGCCAATAGTACATGGCGTGGTATGATTGCAAAATTGAAGAACGAGGGATTTATCACTGTCGAAAAAGGAACAAATATGATCGAATTTGCTATGATGATATAATTCCTCTCTATCTCAATAAGCACGTTCCATTCAACAATATAAAGACTCCATCTCCAGTAAGCGATAGACGACCCATCAGTCAATTCAAAAAGAAAAAGACACCAGATCCGGTAGATGGTGGTAAACCCATCAAGCACGTTCCATTCAACAATATAAAGACTTCAACTCCAGTAGACGATATACGACCCATCAATCAACTCAAAAAGAAAAAGACTCCAGATCTGGTAGGTGGTAGTAAACCCATCAGTAATCGTCTCCTCGATCCTCGTGTCGTCGAATATCTGAAAATTTGGTTTATAAATCACTTCAATTTTCCATATCCCACTGGGATAGACAAACAACGTATGATAGCCGATACGGGTCTTGAAATCAAACGATTGGACCAATGGTTTGCTAATAAACGTAGAGATATCCGGAAGATAGGAAATAAAGACAAAAGTAGACATTGGAAGCAAGGAAAGGAAGCCTCGAAATTGTTATATTCGAGGGTAGATGCCGATGATTGCGATGACACGATATCACACTCATCATCGAGGACAGATGTACAGATAAAGGCAGAAGAGTGTGAGTCGGAACGAACGTTTGCTAAAGTAACAAAAACTCTTCTAGTAGATCATAATAATTGCAACAACGAAGATATTTTCTGTAATCAATCAACCAAGCGACGAGCCATGAGGTTAAATACTGGAAACCAATACACTAATGATTGTGGGAGTTCCTCTATTAATAACAACGCGACAGCAACCCACACACAAGGTACTATTTCCATTAAGAAGGAGGAAGGGCCTTTTTCACACATCCTTGCAGATCCCGAAACATGGTTTCGAAAAACAGAAAATTTGTTTGAGGAGTTACCTCCAATCGATTATAACTGCCACATCAGCAGCATCACTGTGTGTAGTGGTAACATCAACAGTGACATAACTGTCGTTCAACCGAACGATGTATTATTTGCGAGGTGTGGACAAGGTAGGAAACATTCTGGAAACGTCCAATATCGATCTCTCGTTAAAGCCTGTCTAAAATTGTTTTCGTTGGCTGAACGTGGAGATAAGTATAAAATCGCCGGATTCATCGTTTGCAGCGTTCGTAGAGTCGGCGGACGTTTCCTTCAACGAATAAAAAAGTCTACCGTAAACCCCCCGACGACAGAAGTAGTAAAAGAAGAAGATCCTCTTAAGTTGATCGACATGGGAAACATCCCCGCGAGAGATAAAACCTATCAAACCTTGTGGACGCAAGGAAAGAAGCTTGCGTCGATTGGTATAGGTGGTGGGAACAAGAATAATAGCGATGACAACAGGAGCAATACCAGTAGCAACAGTAAATTTGTTTATAGGGCAGTGGAAGGACCTCAACCGATATACGGATATGCATTAGATTTGATTTCTTTGGTTTGTAATTATGGTGATGATATTACTGGTGGTTCCGGTAGTGTCGTTCAAAAACGTGATGGAGTTATACTCCATTATTATCATAAATATCAGCCCCATCGCGTGTTAGACAAACCTTTGTTCGGTTATAAACCGGAAACAGAACCAGAAAAAGAACGACTGATGAGACTGCAGGTAAATAATTCCGTTGCTATTAATATTATTTGTTTGCCATCTCTCAGCAAACCGGACATGTTGTGATATCTCGCTCTCACCACATAATAATCCATTCTATCTAATAACTATCTCTTTGGAATAATATACGGGACGCAATAGCTTCGACAGCGATTCAGCGTAGCTACTTCGGCCGGGATGTCCCCTATCGAATTCTCGCGAAAACTTTTGAATTTATGG
>FMBT01000212.1:0-68989 GCA_900095095.1 Fragilariopsis cylindrus CCMP1102 | reverse complement strand
TATACATCATCGAAGGACATAGTGTCGGTAATTGACACCGACGATCATTATATGATGGTTTCTTTTTTAATTCGGCCTCCATCTGACGATACAATTGCATATATTTATAGCCCAGATAACATGGGGCCAAACAGAGTAAGATCACCGCCAAGCTAAGTAGCCATTTTCCTGATGGCTTCAGTCCATTGTTATTGTTGCTGTCATTATAATTGTCTTGTAAATCTGCATCCAACTTTGTGCTACTTGTCGCCAAGTCATTCGTTGCTTCATCTTCAAAAGGATTACTAGAACCAGAAAGTGTTTCTTTTTTATCAGGTTCAAAATCGTCTTCTTTTGTTGAAGCTTCCTTAGGCAGAGTACTAGGACGAATACTCGGAGGAGCCGTACTAGATACAACGTCTATTTCGTCAGGTTCATCAGAAAGTTGTAGTATAGTTTCGATCGGAGGTTTTAGCTCTGGCTCATCATCACATAATCCACCTTCATTGCAAGATCCAGTACAACAACTAACGGTTAAACAAACGATACAAGATGCGCTGTAGTCCAAACAAAATATTGCTGTTACAGTCGTCGTAGCATTGCCATCATTGGACAGCGTAGCAATTGTGCGACTAGTATTGGTGTTCCCATCTGACCATGCGACGAATACGTATGGTGGCTGATCGGAGATTTCTAATTGAAGATCAGAATCAACCCAAGAGGTGATTTGTGTTGGTGTTTGAACTCCGTAATCGTCGATGATTATTTCAAGACCTTTTGGTTCAGTTGTTACATCCAATAAGACGATTTCAGGTTGGATATCTCTAGATATTTCAGTCGTCAAACCGTTATCGTCGGTAGCATACATGATAACCTGCAGGTAACTATTCGTTGCGGCAAGGGACCCTTCAGGTTCTGGAGCAGAGAACAGATCGAAGTCATTACCAGCTGTCTCATCCAAAAAGGGATGAAAATGTTCGGCATGCTGTTGAAGGACTTCCCAAGATAATTGATTGTCCGGGATACGATTCCCCTTGTAATCAAAGGCTTCACCATTAAGACGAAGGATTTCTCCTACACTGAATAATTCTCCCTCAGCTGGTAATAAAATGGTAGCAGTTGGTGGTTTTCCAACCACCACCGTAATAGAAGTCTGTTGTGCTTGGTCTTCTTCGTCTGTTACAGTCAAGGTTACGCGGTATTCTCCCGCTTCGTCATATACGTGACTAGGACTCTTGCTAGTAGTTGAATTATTCCCATCCCCAAAGTCCCACTTGTATATTAATTCATCCCCATCAGGGTCCGAAGACCCACTCCCATCAAATGTAATAACGTGTCCCACCAAGGTCAGATTAGATGATTCGTCTGCAACATTATACAATTGTTCTTGTGAAATGAGCATACCGCTACTACCATCGTTATTTTCCTTGCTACTGTGTTTGATTTCGATCTTAGCCACCGGTGGTAGGCCTAAATTTCCCGTATATCGAATCCGAATGATCGAATCGATATTCCCGTACTTAATGACGTAAAGAGCCTGTGTATCTATTCATTCATAGCAGTATAGAGTAAAAAAATATTATGGTACCGAATTTCAGAGAAAAAATGAAACCGAGCAAAGCATTGAGTGAATTATCATTCATTGAACCATTAAAAATGATATATTACATATTCAAACCTCCTTACCTTTATATGGACCGAAGAACATTTCGACCATACGTGCTTCATTGATATTATCGTATTCTTTATGTATAGATTCGTAAACTATAAAATAGAAGCAAAAGAAGGTAATAGATTAAATTAGCAAAGAAAAAAAATCGAAACATACAAGTTGATGTTATAATAATCTGTATTTAGAAGACACATTTCAACTTACAGGTTGTATTACGATAACCAGGGATTGGTGGTGTACATGTCCGACATTCTAAATCTGAATCTTCAATTAGATTATATATTTTCAGAAGAATAAAATCAATAAATAAATATTTATATTCAGATGGCCAAACATTCTCTGGAACAAATGTCGATCCTGCAACACTACCACCCTACAGTACATTGAATTTTTGTTGTTGTTGTGTAAAGTAACAACAGAAAGCGAAAATGGTGATAAAGATGATGACAGGGAACATAAGTAGATTTGCCAGTGACAAGTTAGATTAAGGAGAAAAAAATTATAATATTATGTATTCTCTTTGACATCTCTCTTCTTTGTGGAATATTTATTTCCGTATCATTTTTACTTACATTTTCTTCTGATTGATGTTCATAATAATGAAATGGATCAATTCTGTTACTATCTTCCATACCTGTTGAATTTGGGGCTGGACAATCATTACTTGTTGCTGGTACACATGGGCCTTCGTAATCAGGCCAACCATAATTTTTTCCAGAATAATCACTCCCACCCCAACTAATTTCTTCCCATTGTTCCGCACCCTCATCACTTATAGTAAATATTGTATTATTTTCTGTACTACGTATAGTATCTAAGGCCATACGACATGGATTTCGGAATCCCCACGAATATATTTCACTACAAAATATATCATCATTGTTGTCATTGTCATCATCACGTCGTGGATCTCCTCCTCCTTCTCCTCCCTTATTAAATTGTTGTCCACATGGAATACCATTCATGGCAAATGGATTATCTAATGGGATTGATCCATCGTCATTTAAACGTAGCAAGCTACCAAGTAAGTTATTATGATTTTGTACATTAAATCGATCACCATCATCACCAGTTGTTAAATATAAATATCCATCTGTACCGAACAACATAGCCCCACCGTTATGGTAACGGTGCTGTAATGGTGAACCAATTAATAAGATTTCTTCATTTTCTAATTGTAGCGTTTGTTCATTCATTGTATATCTAACCAGTATATTACGTGGTCCATTAGTCTTATCTTCTAAACAACCAGCAGCATATTGATTATAATATATATATACCCACAAATTATCATAACCAAAACCAGGATGAACAACAAGAGATTGTATTCCACGTTCACCATTGGTACACATAATATATTCTTTAGATAGATCTAAAATTACTGTTTCGGAATCTTCTTCTAATGTAGTTGAACCGAATTCATCAGGATTTTCTAATGCCTTAACTTTACCATTTTTTGAAGCAACTAATAACATTTGTACCGAATCATCACGACGTGGATTCGGTACAAATAAACCAGTTATTGCTTTCGTTCGTGAACTAACAATTTCACTAATAAATCCTTGGGGCAGTCCATTAACGCCAGTAAATGTGAATTGAGACAATGCCGTCATGATTGTCACCATCAACAAAAGAGTATGCATCGAGAATAACATCCTCGTCGTCGTCGTCGTCGTCGTTCTCATCATGTTTGATATTTGATGTGGTTGTTGCTGTTGTTGTCGCGTCGTGCGATGCCCGTAGCGCTTTCTCTTATTCTGATGATCGTACTCTTTATTCTGGTCGTAATATACAGTAGTCAACCTCCTTTCCTTCAATAGAGCATTAATACGGAAGAAGACGAGATGTGTTTACTGTACAGTCGTATGTGAAGTTATGAACGTCAAATCATCACAATTTCAAACTATCGGCAGTAATAACGTCATACTGTACGTTCTTTTGTGAATTGAAATGGCGCGAACAGAATGAGTGTGGTAAGTAATAATGTTGATTGGTTTTAAATGTTTGACATGCGCTTTTATTGGAAGCGCGCCGCTACGGGGGTGCTGCCAATAATTATCCCTTTCATAAACTTTTTGAAACAACTCAATAGTTGTTAGTTACTTGCAGTACAGTACTGTATAACATGCTATGGTTACATAGATATACCCGGCTAATCAGTGGAGGTCATGGAATTCAATGATTTTCTTTGAATTCAATGACCTTACTGGAAGAGTAGAGGAAGTATAAGTCCTTGAGACACAGTTAATTGAATTCAATGACATTGCTCCTCACATTCATACCTACCTGGGCAACTGTGCCAATAATACATTTCTAATTGAATTCAATACTTTTTTAAATTGAGTTGTAATAGCCGGGACTTGATTTTTCATTTTAGGCGAATGTTATTAGATAAAGTGTAATTGATATGTAATGTGTCATTTGCCATACTTTGTAATATTTCAAAAAATCAACAAAATTCAAAACACTTGCCAACTGTTCTAAATGTCATCTAAATACCATGTAACTTCTGTTCTGATGCTGTTGAACCAATATTTGAATGTAGCATCACTTCTATTTCTGAACACAATGTCTGATAAGTTTGTTGGTTTTGCATGTTCACATCATACAGTACTAGTACAATATCTATTGACTCAACTTGTTGAAAAAAATTAAATATCATGCCACCAGAAAAGAAAAACAGTGCCACCAAGGAAAGAGGTGTTGGTACTCGATGTAACATTCTATTGAAATACTTACATCCTCAAGTACTAATCAGTTCAAAGTATCCCAAATCTGGATATAAAGGATTGTGTTGTTGTTAGCCGCAAAGCAAAGAATATTGATAGGAAACCAAAAGTTGATTGTTGTGACACATCCTTCTTTTGGTATATCAGCAATCTATTGTGCTGAACAATACACAAAAAGTTAAGGTTCAGGGGGAACCTGATGGGTTCTTTGATAAGAAACTGGACCTGCCTATTATTGCTAATGCTCAAACCACTGTTGGAAATCTCAATAAGCGAATTGACACATCTGTGATTGACAAGATGGGTTGATCAACAAGAAGTGAAGATATTGCTTTGGCTTGTAGTCAAAGATTAGATGTTGATGATGATAATGGACCTTCACTGGAAAACTTTCCAGCAGCCGGTGCTCTTATTGATAATACTACTAATCTATATGGACAAAAATGGGGATGGTCCGGTTCATGCCATCAAAAACTAAGCGTCATCTCAATTAAACTACTCGCACCAACCGGGGGCTGGCCAAAATTTTTCCCTTTCGTAAATTTTTAAACAACTCAATAGTTGTTAGTTTCTTGCATTCTAACATGCTATGGTTACATATATATACGGTGAATTCAATAGTAAACATAGTATATTAAATAATGGTATTAATGTTAAATTTATCTCGTGACGTTTGAAAAAGAATTTGACATAAACACAATTCATGGTATGCCACGATAATGATGGTTTAAGGTAGAATCAGAAATGTGGATTCTTATTATTTTCATAACGTAGTTAAATTATTGGAACAACTTACTTTCCAAAGATTTTTCTACACCTTGGTTTTCCGACAAAATATTAGACGTGGCATCCGTAACAGAAGCGACGAAGGATGATTGCAAGTTTGTTACTGATTTGGATTGGAAATTAGGTGGAGTTTGGGATTCACTGATATATTCTGACATAGACTCTAAGGATGAATCGACATCGTATGAAAGTATCTGAGTCTCAGGCGTATCATATTCTGGTTTAGCTTCATGTCGGAGGACTTCCGGTGAGAAGAATTCAGGTTGATTAAATGCTCTCTGTGGATTCACTTGGTGTTGAGGTGACGCGAGCGATGAAGGATCGATATTGAGACTGTTGACGTTGTCGTCAACTTCTTTTTCGTCGTCTCCATCACAATCATCAGCATCGTTATGAGAGACTGTGTCCGACTTGTGTTCAGCAAGGTGTGTAGCAACTTCCGATTCATTTGTAATGGATGTGTTGATTGGTGATTCTTGTGATAAATCGATCAAATTCTCATCCTCCGATTGATTTGACAAGGAAGTGTTGAGAATCGATAGAAGATAAGCCTCGCTATCGCAGCCTGCCATACAGTTAACGCCTGTACTAGTACTAGTGCGACGCTGCTCCTGATCTGACTCCGTTGGACTTGCTGCAGTTTCATGTTCAATGGAGTTCTCATTCAACGTTAAGTCGCAGTCACTTTCTTCTGTGACACTAAACGAAGCGTCCTGTGAAATAATAGAAATTTCAATGGTGTCTTCTTTACTCTGATTGTGTTCGATCATATTGCTGTCACCTTCGGTAGCTTCTTCTTGACTTTGAGGAAGATTATGATCTGCACTGGTCGACGAATTCATATTTCGTTCGGCTAAAACTTCCTCCTCAAAATCCGATGAATCGACTAAGAGGAGAGAAAGCTCTCTAGCAACCTCGTCAAGTTTATCGCTGACAACAGATGCATCCCTGGAAATGTTATTACTATTCTCGGAAGGATGAAGCAGAGCTGTTGAATCCTCCCACGGAGTATTATTCTCTTCAACCTGAGAGTCGACCGGCAAAGCAAGTGAAGTCTCACGCATATAATCTTCGACAAGCGCTTCTGCTGCATCAGATGGATCATCCAAACCTCTATCGTTCTCAATAAAGCTTTCTTCTGATACAGCTGAGTGAGGGATCAAAAGGGGGAAGGATCGATCGGATGTGTAAGATAATTGATCCAAATTATTATCCGTACAATTATCTTTTTGTTTCACACTCTCGGGCGAGGGAATAGATAGACAGAAAGAAGTCGAATTCGATTGTTGTGCTGCTACCCCATCGAATGAGTTCCGATCTGACGGCATAAGACGAGGAGGCACCAAAGATGATTGTGAAGTTGAAGCGGCATCAAATCTGTATTCCAACATCTCGTCGACTTCATTTTGTTTAGAAGAGGGCATTGCAGGCGCCCCTTCAAAGGATATCTGCGTAACGTTATCGCCGGATGATTCTTCGAAATCTACTTCCGAGCCCCGTTTCTTGGCAGGTGACAATGGAGGCATCAGATAAGATTGAACTATTTCTGTTGCAGCAACTTGAGTCGGGTTTTCTACATCGTCAACATAACGTGGCTCCGAAGAGATGGATTCGGGAATCAAAAACGAAAGTGACATATCACGTTCATTATCGTCAGAGGACATTGAAGAAGAGTTGGCATTGTGTTCGTCATGGCTTTCTTCGGTGGAATTAGTACCAGTAATCTTGATCTCATTTTCTGGTTGGTAGAAATATTCATCACTACCCGACTTTGAACCAGTATCATTTTCGTCGTCAGATTTTTCGTCCGAATACCCTTTTCTGTAAACAGGTCCTACAACAGAATCAATACAGTACTTGTCCTTCATCTGCATTACAAGTCTCATGTAACAGCAACCAATTACAAGCAACGCCAAGATAATTGATGATAAGGCTAGGATCAAAGCCCCCTTGGTATCCAGACCTTTATTGTTGTCGATGTTGCTATTGTCATTTACACCAACAGTAATACTGATACTTTCTATATTCTCATCGAGCTCATTTTCCAAAGGTTTTTTCGCGTCGATTTCGAGATTAGGTGGTGGTGGCCTACTCATCGGTGGAGTTTCTACATTGATTTCGAGTTCGAGGTCAGGGGCTAGAATAGTAGGTCGTAGGTAGGTTGTAGAGGGTGACGAAGTATATGATACTGGTCTCATCGTGGGATTGATAGTCGGTGATCTACTAGTCGGACCACTAGTAGCCTTCATTGAGGGTGATTGGGTAATGGTAATAGGCATGGTGGCGCATATATTGTTGACTCCACTGCAGTAACTACTGCAACAATCTTCATTATTTTCACATCTTGTTCCAAAATCCATACAAAAGATGGCCTTGATCATTGTGGCATTTTTGTTGTTGATGTTCGATACAATAGGGATGTTACGAGTCCGATTTTTATCACCATCTGACCATGATCGAAATAAGTATGGAGGCTGATCGTCCACACGGACAGGTAAGTTAAAGCCATCCCACGACGTAAATAACTCGGGCGTTTCCATACTAAAATCGTCAACAACAATATCTAATCCAGATGGTGCCGTAGTTACATTGACCATGACAATATTAGGCTGTACATCCATAGAGAACGTATTAGACAGTCCGTATTCATCCGTTGCAGTGAGGATAATTTTCAAAAAACTATTGGTAGCCGCTAAATAATCTTCTGGTTTTGGAGCAGGATATAAATCAAAATTGTTACCCTTAGTTATGTCCAAAAAGGGATGGAAATGCTGTGCGTGATGTTGTCTAACTTCCCAAGTTAATTGATCTTCTGGAATCGGATTGCCCAAAAAATCGTACGCCTCACCTTGAAGACGTATAACTTGTCCTACGCTGAATGTAATATTTTCAATGGGTGAAATAATATTAACTTTTGGTACCTGACCAATCTTAATTGTTTTAGAAATTTGTTGGGCTTGTCCATCTGGATCAGTAATAGTTAAAGTAGTATCGTATTCCCCTGGCGTAGTATATACATGAGATGTTATCATATCTGTTGATTCTTCTGTATCGTCACCAAAATCCCATTCATATGTTAAAGAATCATTCTCAGGATCTGTTGAACGACTAGCATCGAATTCGATATTCGTTTCTCCATTATAATTCCAAACAAATGCTGGTTTTGGTGGTTTATTCAAGATACCATTGTATCGAATTCGAATAATCGTATCAAGGTTACCAAATTTCGACACATATAATGCTTGTGTATCTTTGTATGGGCCAAACCACATTTCTGTCATACGTGCCTCATTAACATTCGCTCCTTCTTTGCGAGTAGATCGATAAAATGTTTCATTCCGTGTTGGTGGCAATGGTGGGAAACAATCAGGACATGCACGGTCCGGTCGATTATCTTCCAATAAATAGATTTTTAGTAAGATAAAATCAATAAAAAGATATTTGAATGCACTCGGCCATAAACCATCGGGGACATGAGCCATACCACCAATACAACCCCCATCTTCGTAACTAATATGTTCGTACCAATGGAAGGGCATAGTAATACCTTCATCTGTATTAACAGGACAATTTTCTATGTCTCCTGGTTTACATACACCTTCATATGTCGGCCAACCGTAATTGGTTCCTTTATAATCAGTACCACCATAAAAAATGGATTCAATGTGTTGTGCACCAACAACACCAAATGAAAATTTCACTTTATCTTTAACATTTGGATCCATATCCATTCTAAATGGATTACGTAATCCATTTGCAAAAACTTCAGAACAAACCGCATCATCCGGAGCATCAATTGGAACACGTCCACCGGTATCACCACATCTGTATGAATTGGTATATCCACCTGATACCGTATACGGATTATCATCAGGGACAGTCCCGTCTTCATTTAAACGAATAATCGACCCATGTACATTATTAAGTGGTTGAGCATTCTCTCTTTTCCCTGCATCACCGGTTGTTACATACAATTTTCCGTCATTTCCGAACGCCATAGCACCTCCATTATGTAAACGTTCATCCATAGGTGGGCCTGTTTCGAGTATAATACAATATAATATGATATGATATAATACAATACAATACAATGACGAAAGACAAAGGGTTAGATAAGCACTTCATTGTTCTAGTTTTGTGAAAAGTCCATCAATCAATTCAATTCAATTCCTTTCCTTTCCATTCCATTTCAATTCAATTCAGATGCTTCGTACCTCTCCATATTATGGTACCTTCATCAAAATCTAACATCAATGTCTCTTTATTCATAGTAAATCGTGAAACAACATTCCAAGCTCCTTCCTTAGGATCTTCTAAACAATCTTCTCTATACTTAGTATAGAATGCAAACAAATGTTGATTCTCACTAAAGTTCGGTGATGGAATAACTGTATGTAACCCACGTTCACCATTTGTACATAATTTCGTTCCATCGGATAGATCTAATATTTCCATCGAATCAGGACTCTCATCTGGATCTTCTAAACATTAATTTGACCGTTCTTCGCATTTAATATCATCATCGGTTTGTTCTCATTACGTGGATTCGGTGCGAATGTTCCTGACATAGCTTTGGTGCTAGTAACAACCTCATCAATAAACCCATCATGCAGAACAGCAGCCTGAACGTACGATAATGTCAGGAGGACAAAGAGAAGGAAGAATCGTTCTGCTGAAAAGGATGACGTCGTTACAGACGACGACGAATCGCGATGGATCATGACAGTGAGTTTTTTTGCTTGCTCGGTGTCAATAATGTAATGTACTAGTATGTTGTATGTACTGTATGGTATTAAACTAAATTACGAGCGAAGGAAAAGATTTGTCAAGCAAAACGTTCGTAAGTACGTAGGATTAACGAAGAGTGCTGGTCTACGGGTATGATCACTGGTAGACTAAATAATTTGATTGATTCGTCGTTGATGATTTTTGAATGAAAGAAAGAAAGAATCTCAACCCTGTGCTGGCATCAGAATTGAATCGAAGGAGGATGCTGTAGACTGAAGCAATATATATAGTAGCACGTAAAAGTAGTACTGTAGACGATAGCAAAAAATGTGCAAAGCTAAGTTAGAAACAAATCAAAATTTTGTGAGCTCTTTTTATCTTCCCGCTTTTTGAATTTTTATGGACCGAGCTGGATGAGCCCACGATTGAAGGATTTTCACGAGCTAAAGTGGAAGTAAAATAGAATTAAAATCGATCATGGAGGAGCCGAGAAAATTTCATTTGTTTAATTTATTTTATTTCCACTTAGCACGTTGAAATCTTTCAATCGCGTTTCTCTCCATGGATTGCAAAATTCAAAAGGCTCCTCGCTCGATCGATTTTAATTTATTTTAGCTCGAAATCCTTCAATCTCGAGCTCTCCGATTGCAAAATTCAAATATGCGTGTATGGTATATCTACGCGCGAGAAAGCACCGGCCAATGCCATGATCTCTCTCTTTCGAAACAACGAGTGAATCACTAGTGACTGAATAATTAATTGTGAACAAACAGAAGCTCCTTGACTATTGACTAAAGTAGCTGCTCTACTTTTGTCTCGTAGGCTGCAAGTTTGACTGTCATTCTTGCCCTCTATAAAGTTTTAGAAGTTAATTGAGCCTACAGTACCGTAGTGACTATTCAATAGCTATTCACAATTGGGAACTCTCTTCATATATAACTCGCGTTGACAACGAGTATAAGATAGCTGTTAAAATATTACTGCTATTAAAATTAGATACATTCTGTACAACATGAACACGAAACCTGCTCGCCATTATCATCCCCTTCCACTAAGCAGTCAGCTGTTAAAACTAAAAGATCATCTTTTCTTAGCGCACATACTTGTGGAGGCATAGTAACACCTGCCATCTTATTTGATTCTATTCGTAAGGTTTCTAACGAATTTAATTCACCAAGTTGTGGTGGAATTTCTCCAGTCAACTGATTTGATTCAAGATGCACCTCAATCAATCTAAAGCATAATCCTAATTCAGTTGGGATCATACCCGACAATGAATTGTTGTTCAGTGTCAACTTTGTTATATCATCTAGTTTCCCCAGAAGAGTAGGAATATTCCCATTGAATTTGTTGTGGTTTAGGTACATACTAACAACGTCAGTCAATAGACCAAGACCTGGAGGAATAGACCCATCAAGTTGATTATGAGCAAGATTTAACGTTTCTAATCATTGTAAAAGTAATACAGATAGTAGCAGACAAAGAGAGAACCAGAATCAAAATGAAAAAAGACAGAACAGGGTTAGATCTCACGTCACTATCAGCAGGATAAAGACATAAATTGTCTCTGCTATCGCCGCTGCCGGGAACACTACTTTTACTTCCATGTGTATTTTTGCACTTGTACTTACTAACTGACTGCAGATGTGTTAATGTAAGTGGTATCGATCCAACAAATTGATTCCTCTGTATCATAAGTTCATGCAAACGAAACAATTGATCAAACATATTTGGTATGGTACCATTGAATGCATTATTATTCAAATGTAACGTCTCTAAGTTTTGTAACGATGTAAGTGCCGTTAATGGTCCACTAAACTTATTTAGACCTAACCTCAAGTCCACTATTATAATAGAATGGTAGAAATATTTAGTAATAACGTAAAAGGAAACAATATATCGAAAGTCAGTCGACGGTCGTTTTTAAGTATAACGATTCGTTAACAGAATCAAATTACACATAAAGACACACACACACACACACACACACACACAATTATAACATATAACTTACATAAATCAGTTAGGGTTCCTAATGATTCAGGTAATGTTCCTTGTAAATCATTATCTTCTAAGAATAAACCTGTCATACGCGTCATCTTTGATAGATCTGGAAAATTCGTACCAGTTAATAAATTCTGTGATAAAGATAGGTATCGTAATTCTTTTAATTGATTCCATGAATCTGGAATTGATCCTTCTAATTGATTTTGACCTAAATTTATCTGATGCAATGTAGTTAGTTCACCATACTGTTCAGGTAATGTACCAACAATTTTATTTCCTTTTAATAATAAATCACGTAATTTTGGTAATTTCCCTAACGTAATTGGTAATGTATGACTTAATTCATTATCTTCTATATCCAATAGGATCAATTCTGATAATGCATTACCACTACCAAATCCAGTTGGTAAATATCCAATAATATTATTCCCAGATAAATTAATTCCTGTTATCATTGCATTGTCATCATATGTTTTCGTATATGGTGTATAATTATTTTCTACAGTCGCTTCCTGTTCTCTTGGAATACATTCAATGCCATACCAATTACACATCCCCGATGATGTCATCCAATTAGTTGAATTTTTCCATCCACCTTGTTTGAATGATGTTTGAATTGAATTACTACTACTATAATAAAATACAGCAAGTCCATACCGGTCTAACAAAGCTGGATGATCATATGGCAACTTTGCAGGATCATCATTAACTAACCAATTCAAGGCCGATTGTTGTGGAGATGATGATGATGCTGTTTTCGAAGTTTCATCAAACACATCTTTCGATGTAACCTCCTCATCGACAATCCGTGTCATAATTTGGACATAACGTGGTCTACTGTCTCCACCAGCGGTGTTGTTATTGTTATTGTTGTTATTATTGTTCTTATTATCACCACTAACTTCACTACTACTATTCGTAAATGTTACGGTTATGGTTACTATTACTAGAATGAATCCAAGTAATGCAGCCAATAACGTCATACAATGTTTTGAACGAAGTGTTACCCATAATGGACTTATTCGTCCACGTCGTCGTTTGTCATTATCGATGTATTCTTCGGCATCAGCACTAGGTTCAGCATCACCATATTCATCAATACCAACGTTTCTAACACCCGTATTCGCACGGAATAAACCAGACAGATTAATAGAAGAAAACATACTACTGGCAGTATTAGCACCACCAGTAGCACCACCAGCAGCAGCAGCACTAAGACGTGTTGTACCGCCGCCGCCGCCGCCACCACCACCGCCACCTTGTGCTTCTTCTCCTATATCCATAAGATTAACAGATTGATCAACAACATAATCACGTGTAGAAAATCCACCACTAACACCACTCATACCACCACGAGACATTTGTGAAGATGATGCTCTAGATCGTGCAGTTGATACTGATTCATCTTCATCCCAAAGAAATCGTCGCGCATTCTCAACATTCTTATTATTATTATTTGATGATGATGACATTATTATGATATGATATGATTGATTCTTTTTTGTCCTTCTTCTTTATGTGTGTTTATGTGTATGATTTCCTAGTTCCTGGGTCAACGACGATAATAATATTCTGCTTTGAATAATCGATACTTCTTTACTATATTAGCAACACTCCTTCCTTCCTTGATTTGTTATGATTGTAGTAAAATGGAACTACGGTGTAATGGAACGAATTACGATACGAGAAGTATCAAAAAAGTATGATTAAAATAATAGTCTTTATCAATATATTTATTTAACGGTCATCTATGTACTTATGACTAAAATAATTTCTCATTTGGGGTCGGTCAATCTAAAATAAGAATCTCGAATTTCCCCCGTTCTCATCGTGAGTTAGGGTTAGGGTTGTAATTTTTTTAAATAAAACAACAACGACATCTCAACGGAACGGCATGGAAAAGACAAAAGACACAGAATTCAAAACATACACCGGTAGCAATAATCAGAATACAGTAGAACGAACAAGGCAGCAAGAGGATATAAATACATCAAATAATAATAATAATAAAAGTTAATATGGCAGGATACGGTGAACCGGATTGGGTAAATACTGGTAACCCCCAAGGACAAAGTAATACAACTTCAGTTGTAGCAGATGCTAATATTGATCCGAATATTGCTGCGGGACTTGGTGCATCGTCGGCGACGGGTGGGTAAGTGTTTTTACATGTAAAAGTTCGTTTAAGAAGTACATTACAAGAATTATTTTTATCAAGAAGTTTCAATGACGACCCACTACTGCAGTATTCGAATAAAATCATTCTTCACTCACTCTTCTATATTATTGCCTACTTCCCACGAATACAACACGTACGATCAAAATATGACAACAAAACAAAATAAATACAACTCGCTACAATATTATTTTTATACTTTTACGATAACTATAACGATTACTACCCGGTATGATATATATATATAGTAACCAAGGAACGAAGAGTAAGGGTGGATGCGTCCTTTGTTTACTTTCATTAATGAATATGGGTCTAGCTGCTATGATGACCGCATTGGGTGTATTAACGATCATTCAAGTTCATCGTACTGGATTGGGGTGAGTAGTTTTTTGATAATACAAAGTTAGTTTCTGGTAATAGCTGCAGATATTTGTGTTGCTTCGTATTGGATATTGTATTGCATTAAAATTTGCATATGAATGAACTACGCGAATTTAATACAATGTTGTTCGTGGGGTGTGTGTGTCTTTTAAATGACAAACGTTCGCTCATTTTTTTCTTTCTTCTTCTCCTCGATCTGTGTGTAATTTTTCTATACTATTTGTTACTTTCCAACAGAGATCTAAGTGAACCATTCCTTGCAGCTTATATGGTATTATTTGCAGCATTATTATTCATTTATGAATTAATGTGGTGGTCACCAGTACCAAAATTAAATAAAGATATGAGGAAAAATTTTGGTTTTATGTATGGATTACGTGGCAAAGGTTTATATTTAATTTTTGTGGCATTCCTTTGTTTTGGATTAGGGAAAGAAGCAAAAGTTGCAATATTAAATTATGCAACTGGTGCATCATTCCTAGCTGGCGGATTATCACATTTATTTGTTGTTTTCTTTCGTCCTGAAACTGCAATGCAATATCAAGCACCAACATTAGGAATTACATCCTCCAATGTTAATGAAGGATCGAATATGTCTGAAAATGTGGTGTAAAAATAAAAATAAATAGTAATAATAAGAAACAGAGCATCTATTTTGTTTTTGCGCAAAGCAACAACAATAGTGCAATTCAATTCAATTCAACTTCATTATTGTTCATTTATTACACGCACCTACTACTGGTACACACGAACGCACACAACAATATTGCATATAGGTACACGCATACATACATACATACATACATACCAAATACAGTACAATAATTACTACTTGTGATGATGAGTGAAAGAAAGGAAAATCCCTTGGATTAGAATGTAACGGGAAAAAGAAAATCTTTTTATCTCAATAAGTTAAGCTCAAAAGTTTTTTTCTGTTCATTACTACTCTCGTGGTACAAGATTCTTATCTCTTTAGACTATCTAGGTGTAGTAGTTGTGGTGGTCTATGGTGGTACAATTGTAGTGAAAGAAGGATATTCAATATCTCCATACTAATACTTTTATATACTATATCCCAATATGCAGATGGCTTTTTGGTACTAGCCTACATTTAGTAGTAGGATGCATCACTCTTGAATATACCTATTCGAATATAATAATGTATTGATTCTTGCTGGTAATAGACCAAAAATAAGTAAGAAACTACACACATTTCCAAATATTGCCATGATTCCTAATCGTAATAATGTTCTGCAGAGTTTTGGATTGCCAAAACTAAAACTACTACAGTACCTTTGCGCATCACAAAAACATCCGTACGACTCAAATTTCGAACACGACTCAAGATTATAGGCTTTGTTTACTGTTGATTTTGGAGGTCATCGAAATGACCATAATTTGTTAAGTATAATACATACTTCGCGTGAAAGTAGTCCCTAGACTTTATTCTGTTGCAATGATGTTGCAATCATTTTATTCTTTGTACAACTATTATCACACTTGTCGTAGCTTTAGTACATTCTTGTAGAACGAAGAATAAAGAAGAGAAGGACAAAGAAAATCGTAACCATTGTAGTAGCTAACAACATAATTTATTTCTAGTCAACGTATTCTTCTCAAAATAACATCGAATAATAAGCCAAAAATGAGCTCTGATGGTGATGGTTTGATGCGTCGTGCTGGTACGGAAGGTGCGTTGTCGAATTCGAAGATAGAAAGTGCCCGGAGATTCCTTTATGATGAAGACGAAGCTATGGGAAATCCAGCAAATATGCCTCTACCTACTATCTCCAATAGTAGCAGTACTAGTGGCGGTGGTAGTGCATTTCCTCCTCCACCAAGATTAGGTGGTCCGACCAATCTTAGTAACAATAATAATAACAATAATAATAATAGACGTAGTACAAACACATTTGCAGGTGCATGTATAGCTACAATGAGCACCTGCATTGGTTACGGTGGAAAACGTTTATTATATGCGACAGTAGTTGTTGGAATTATGTTGGGTTGTATCTTTGGGATTGCTTCGCTCGTAGGAGGAGGAGGAGGACACGACGATGATGGTGGCGGCGGCAATAAAGAACATTCAAACCAAAAACGTTTCAATGAATTCCATACTGCAATCATTGAATTAGAAATCAGTTCTAGATCTGATCTTGAAACAATCGGATCACCTCAATACAATGCTATTCAATGGCTGGCGAATGTTGATGGTGCTAAAATGAAAGCGAATGACGTACACGCAATGGAACTGTATGCTCTAGCTTGCCTATTTTATAGCACATCCGGAACAGAAGAACAGATCAATCCAGAGGGAAACTGGATTAATCAAAAGAATTGGATGACATCGAATGGACTTTGTAGTTGGCACGGGGTACAATGTGAAGGAGACATATTAGATGATGGATCATCAGAACAATCTAATAATAATGATAATGGATTCGTTGCGGCTTTGCAGTTGCCATCTAATGGATTGAATGGAGGTTTGCCTTCTGAATTAAGTGCTCTAACATTATTGTCGAAACTTGACCTTTCAGTAAACGGTCTAACGGGGACATTACCGAAAAAACTTTCTGAACTGCATGAACTGAGGGATTTAATTTTACGAGAAAACGACTTCTCTGGTGTGATTCCAACTGATTATGGTATCCGCTTAAGCAATATGAGACAACTCAATTTAGGAGTTAATCGATTGAATGGACCTATCCCTAGACAAATTGAACACATGGTCGAGCTTAGATCGTTAGGACTTGAACGGAATCAATTACAAGGAATATTCCTGATCTAGAAGATATGAGTAAACTAAATATGCTATATCTAGAATCGAATAATTTGGATGGTCCCTTTCCCGACAGTGTAGCAAAATTGACATCACTAGTAGAACTCAATTTAAGTAATAATCATCTTACGGGATTTCTTCCAGCGGAATTGGCAAAACTGACACGACTTGGTAAGTAACACAATATATATATATATATATATATATACGATATTAGGGAAGATGATGATGAACAAACATTTCGGTGTTGTCAATTTTTCTCTTCGAAATCATCAGATATCATCCTCATTTTATGACTGACTCAATCCCATTGAACACCCAATTCTCAAACCCTTGATAACAGAAAAAATGATCCTGAACCATCTCAATTTACAAGGGACTTTACCAAGCAATCTGTTCAAGACTGTCACCCGATTGACCGAACTTTCTCTCCAGAATAACAAGTTTAGCGGACAGATCCCGACCTCTATTGGGCACTTGAAAGATATACAAGGCTTTTTCTTGGGTGACAATAAGTTTACTGGAACGATCCCTCGGTATGTTAATTATTCGTGTCGGTATAATCATTTTTATGTTGTTGTGCAGTATAGTCTCGATGTAATAATGAAACGTAAACTCACACATCTTCCGTATGTTCATTTAACTTTTCTTCCTTTGCAGTCAAATTGGGCTTATGGCAGACTTACGCCAATTTCAAATACACGGCAACGAAATTGGAGGCACTATTCCTAGTATTATATCTGCGCTTAATGATTTGGAGGGGCTACAACTAAGTAGAAATTTTATAACAGGTACGTAACTAAAATTTAAATAAATAACAATAACCTGTCGATGTATAATATCATCACAATCCTATTCGTTGATATTGAACTCGATGCATTCTCATTTCAACCCCTCCCCACTTCTCTACAACACAATTATTTAGGTGCAATCCCAACCGAGATCGGATACTTACATCGTTTGGTAGCAATTCATTTTGAATCAA
The DNA here is from genome assembly GCA_900095095.1 of Fragilariopsis cylindrus CCMP1102. NCBI lineage: Eukaryota > Bacillariophyta > Bacillariophyceae > Bacillariales > Bacillariaceae > Fragilariopsis > Fragilariopsis cylindrus. The sequence continues at coordinate 50,767 of FMBT01000212.1, read as the reverse complement.
ACCAATTGGAGGGAGAAGTTCCTTCAGAGATTGGTAACATTAGAACCCTCAAGCAGGCTCGATTATATTTTAATGATCTTACAGGGAGTATACCAGAGGAAGTTTGTTCATTAACTTCTGACGAAGATTTAACCTATCTAGGTGCTGATTGCGAGGACGGCAAGGTCACATGTGATTGTTGTACCAAGTGTTTCTAGCTAGTAGCTAGAGGAGATGTAAAACGAGAGAAAATAACAATGTTACATAATAATAAATTTAGATCTTTCTTGTATTTTACCATCATTAATAATAAAGGAGATCAAGTGCAACACAGTTCTATACTATCACTATCTTGTGCTGCATGTATCGTTTCTGTACTTGTGTGACCTATCCACTTGGATTACCAGAAAATCAAATTACAAATTACAATTTTTCATATTCAATATAGTAAAGTACGAAGTACCATTGAATAGTGATACCAACAAGATAAAAATTCCTGAATATTCCTCTATTCTCCCATCCTTAGATTCTCTTAGATCCCTGAGAAATAGTGCCATATATGTATACTGAGCAATAGCACTAAGAGATAATTCGTACAGTATGTCTCTATTTGCCTCAAAGTCTCTACCCTTCAATTTTTGGGGGATGCGATATTTAAATCTTAATAATTAATTGTACAAATATTCAGTTCAGTTCAGTTCAATTCAATTCAATAATTCAATTCCAGGTCGTTCCATTCGTAGCATTGTCATATTATCTGGAGTTAAATCACTTCGAAACCAATGTAAGGATGAGGGGCATTTCGAACAAATTTGATTAATACATTTTGTTTGAAAATTAGCCTTTGATCCAAATCGGTGTGATGGTCACCGTAATTAACACTCCAGTTCATGTTCCGAATCGAAACACGTTCAAGAGCTTTGCAACAACGATGGAACATAAAGATTTCGTGGTGGTTGTTTAAGTCCGATATCCTACGATCGCTCGCGTATACAATAAACCTTGAATTGTTCATATTGATTTCCTTTAAATTTTTGGAAGCATGCATCCCAAAACCATTTACGCGGTAGTGATTCCGATGATTATTTGAGGTTACTTTTTCCAAGAGAGGACATTCATTTGAGAATCGGTCAAGGACCATATGACCAAGAACAATATTTGAAAAATCGACTTCATATAATTTTGGTAAAATATTCGGGAGGGTGCGCAGGAGGCAGCCGTCAGTCTTATCTCTTGATGAAGATGAAGAAAGATATAACGATGTAATTCCATTCATTTGAATTTCCTCCATCCGGCGTAATTCAAAGGAACCGCTCTTAAACTTGCTTAAATCCTTGAACCTCATAATCTGGTAACGTTGTAACTTGTTCTTTGTCTCTTTGTTCAAAAAATGGTTGTGTAAGTTCTGATAGAATTTTAGTGTCGAACTTCCACTAACTTCAAAAACAGGATAAATTTTATTTTTATTTCCAGGTTCATTAGTAGTAATAATATCATATAATTGTTTTGAAACTACATTCATAGTCATAAGACTATCTTGATCTAACCAACTAATAATTTCAATTATAATAGATGTTTGTAAATCCCAATTCGAAGCAATCGCTCTTTTTTGACGACGTGTCCTACCTGCAATACTATCATCACCAATAACAATCGATGGTGGTAGAAAAGGAGGAGGACGACGTTTACGATTACGATTACGATTATGACTATTATTTTTGTTGGTGTTTGCTCGACGCATTGTTGACGATGATGGAATCGATGTTATAGCAGAGATTAGTGTATAGGAGAGTTGGTTATGAAAGGAGAGGGGTTTTTATTGCTTCCCCTGTCTTAGTAATCAAAAGTTACCGTAGTTGTTGTGTGCTGCGGCTCTCAAATTTCAAATTGTTTTCTGAAAATGTGATTTCTCGTCAACAAGAACAATGTTTTAAATCTCGAAATCTTTCGGATCTTTCATATAATTTTTTATCCACGTATGAACGGAAAATATCGATCGTAATTTATTAAAAAAATAAAAATAACTTCAAAATATCTAACAAATTTCTACATCACGGAGAAAACATACATCAATTATAGCAGTTTACAATACTGTAAAGTTGAGTTGGCTGGCGATTGATGGTTGATGCTTAGTGATGCTTCGGGGTGGAAAAGAAGAGAAGACGACAGAGGAGATTGAAGCGCAGCTTATACTGGAAGAAGTTTTGCGAGAAGGTCGTGGTGAAAGAGATGAAATAGGAGAGAGAGAAGGTGAGTTATTTTTAAAAACGTTTCGCTCTTGTTACTTATTCTTCTGTCCTTTTTATTTTTGCTTATAAATAATTCTAATCAATCGTTTTCTTGAAAAAAAAGAATGGAACGAACACGTTGGGTGGCATCGCAAAGAAGATATTCATTTGCGACATCAAAAAAAGAGATAAAAACTACGACTAAAAAGGAATTGTTAGATGAAAAGGAAACGACAAACCGTTACAAATAAGAATGCATACAATAAAGAGCATCACATCACGGGAATTCACGAAAGAATCAATTACGATTACGGCACCCCTGAGAGAAAAATTGGACGTAGCATTCGTGGTCATTCTGCAATTAATCACGATGACCAATATTATCATCACAAGAATAATGTAACATCGTCGAATATATCGAAAACTGTTGGTCAGTTATTGATTGCTGCACTGGTTTTGGCTGGTATTTTCATATCATGGATTGTTCGAAAGACGACAACCAGTAAATGGCGGAAACATAGAAGAGTTATGAAAGGAAGAACACTATAGAACAACAATAGGCAGAAAAGAAAGAAAAATCATTACATTTCCAATTCTTGATAACAATTAGCCGGACTTCAATGGATTACGTTTAATCATCAGCTACCTGCACTGTGGAGATGGAGGTCTATTTTGCGTGATTGTGAAGGCGACTATGGCTCATGTTGCACCTAATCCATCTTGCAATGAAACGCTGCTGCTGACTTTCAGAACTATGAAGTAGCAAACAAAATATTAGAACAAAATCGGTTTGATTGAACCCAGCGAGTTAGAAATGATGAATAGCTCTACTTTCTAACAGATATTCATGTTGCTAAATAAAGCGAGTTAGAAATGATGAATAGCTCTACTTTCTAACAGATATTCATGTTGCTAAATAATGTGCTCCATTGGAGATGCATTATTAGAAAGTTATTCTACCATCAATGTAGGTTTGACTAGTACAATATTCTCTATATATCTTATATCAAAATAATGCAACTTAATACCAAATTGTCTATAAAGTGCTCCTAACTAATTATTTAATAGCCCCCCCCCCCCCTTCAATATTGTCCCTGATTAGTATTTTTATTGTTGCTATTGACGTTACTGCTACAAGTACTATTGTTTTTGGTTGTTTAGGTTAATGAGGATGGCCTCATGGTGTAAATTATGTGCATCAGTGTAGAAGCTAGAAAACTATTGCACCAATCCTACCAACGAATGTTGAAGAAAACAATGAATGTATTCTTGTTAGTAGACTGTTGTTGTTGGCGTAAATGTTTTGTTAGCTTCGTGTTTCTAGAGTATTAGCTTCTTTGTACAAAGTAGATATATCATCATTCTTACTATGATATCTCACAGTCTCCTGTTCAATATTTATTGGATGTGCACAAGATAGATGCATATGGTTTCTTTTGAGCAAAAATTGACTATATTTTGTAGGTAACCAGTCACCAGCAAAAGCATTAACATGCAGCCAGTCTATGCTGAAGTTCTTGGTTGTGGCTTCTTCTGCTGAAATCTATTAATCTGTTACTTACTGATAAGCTCAGCAAAGGCGCAAATAATGATAATGTGTACTGTAATAATCCTGTAAAAATTGAACAGCTAACCAGCCAGATTTTTAGCTCGCGGCGTGATGACTGGCGCGCCAAAACCGCCAACGGAAACTGATGTGCTAAATGTGTCGTATCGTTGTATTAGCAATCCATCATTCATCCATACCCTTCCAATTTTGTAATTTTGTAATAGTTCCCCTAAAGTAAGATAGAGAAAGAAATCTACCTATGAACTCTGAAACAATAGCTACTATAATAGAAGTAACGTTAGCTAAGCATAAATTCGCATATCTTTGCAGTACAGTTTGCTTTGTACTCACGACGACCCGAATACAAACTTGTTGGTAGACGATGACGATGCAAAGAATCATGACGTCGTCATTGTCATGTTCGTTTGTTCTTCTTTTGTTGATACTGCCCTATTTAGCATATTCTCTCCCTCCTGGATTTGTTAAAGAAATAGTCGGGAATATCCCCGCAGTTACAGGTGTATGGGTAAGATATCATAACAGAAAAAAGCAAGGAACATAATTTGCATTGTTGAGAAGTTTTTACAAGCTGTTGTCACAAGCCAAGGCTAACTTTTCTAAAATTTCTTCTTCGTTTTTGAAATACCGATATGAATAACAAATTGGTATATGTCCTATGTTGTATAATAATATACATGTTTTTTCTGTTCCTTATCTCTTATCGGCTACTATTATACATAGTCAACAAATCCAAGACAAAATGGAAAACCTATGTTAATTTTAGCATCAAAAACCGGAAGAATAAAGGTACTTGAAAATCCTGATGAGTCTGATCAATCTACGACCATTATTGATCTTCGATTTGATAATAAAGATCTCTGTACTAACGGAGAACGAGGTATTCAAGGGATAACCATACATCCCGACTTTGAGGAGAATAACCTTGTTTATATATTCTATCCAGTCTACGTAGAGGTGCGTACCGTACAAGTGAAATGAATTGAATATATTCAATTTGCTTTGATTTGCTTCTAAATGTTCGTCCTAGTCCGCGCTAATCCATTTTCATCTTCATCTTATTCTTCATACATATGATATGATAGGGTTGTCCCGAAAAAACAGATGATGCACCATGGAATATAGTAGCTCGATTCCGTATGGATCCCGATACGTTAGAACTTGATATGGATAGTAAAGAAATAATTTGGAGAGGAGGGAAATCATATAAAAATGTTCATAATGGTGGTGCTATGGAATTCGGCAATGACGGAAAATTGTATATAACGACCGGTGATAGTGGTAATCAAGATACGGTCCAACCATTAAATAATGTCCATGGGTCGATTATTCGTTTAAATGAAGACGGAACTGTCCCTGATGATAACCCGTTTGCAGATCAAGATGAATATAATAGTTATCGATGTGCAGATACGGAAGGATATACTCCAAAAGATGCTCCGGATGATGCGGTTTGTTCTGAAGTATTTGCAAATGGATTACGTAATCCATTTAGGATGGTAATGGACCCGAATGAAGAAGATAAAGTGAAGTTACCATATCTGATGTGGGAGGTTCGTATTGGGAAGAATTGGAGTAAGTCAATAACATATCAATTTTGTTGAATCTGTAGGGTTAGGGTAATTTGTTTTTGTTTGTTGTATGCGATAATGTATCAGATGACTATTAGTTTCTCAAAAGAGAAGCAACTATTTCTCATTTCTAATCGATGCGGATATCCCATCTATTCTCGACTTATTCATTGTATTTTAGTTGGGGCGGAGATGACTTTCGCGGTCGCAACTATGGCTATCCCGTGCATGAGGGTCCTTGTTTACACGGTTACGATTATCGGTGTCAACTCCCTGGTGATAAAAATATTCTTGAACCATTTCATTGGTACCAACATCGGACCTTAAAGAGGGTGGGTGTATCTCAGGAGCGGCTATTGTACCGAATAACTTAGGATGGCCTTCCGAGTATAAATTTTTCTATGCCGATTTTATTTTCCTTGAAATCTACAGTATGATCGAAGACGCAGATTCGCACTGTCGCTCTTGTAGACCACCAGCGTCTGGATACAGAAATGAAACATTTTATCAAGTCCCTAAAGTCGACGGAATCAAGCAGGGTGGAATCACCGATATTTTCTTCGGACCCTACAAGGTAAATCGATGTTCGATTATCTATTGTTAACATTGCTGCTGCTGTTGCTATTATTATTCCATGCATTATGCGAAGTAGCTCTCTAACAAATATATCAATGCCAATATTCAAATCTACATTATTATAGGATACGCAAGCCCTGTACGTTATTTCTCGTGACGGTACCGAACAGGTAATGCGTATCCGATACACCGATGACGTTGATAATACGCCACCGGTTCCTAGAATCAAATTGAAAGATCTGGACTATAATTACACAGTGGGGAGACATTTGAGTTCGATGGAAGTTCGAGTAGTGATGCAGACGGTGATGATTTAGATTATGCTTGGGACTTCGACGATGGCACAACATCCACAAATAGGAAGCCAGCGCATGTTTTTGAAGAACCGGGGAAATATGATGTTATATTGGTGGTCACTGACACTGCAGGACTTGCTCACAGAGCTCGATGGTGATCACAATAGGTAACCTCCCACTGTTACCATTTCATCCCACTTGAAGGTGATGAATTCTATGTTGGTCAATACTTCAGCTCAAAGGAAGGCATTCGATCACCAAGGCAACCGCTTGGATGATTCGAAACTCACTTGGGAAGTACGCAAACATCATGCCGATCACTATCATCCTTTTCAAGATCCTACTGATGGTAATGATGTGATGCTTTTCCCCGCTCCCGAGCCAGAAGACTTCTTCGCTTCTACCAACAGTTATCTACAAGTCATTCTAAAGGCTATAGATAGTGATGGACTTACCACTGAAGTTGATCGTCTGATACAACCTTGGAAGATAAATGTTGATATCGAAAGCGTGCCACCAGGCATCGAAGTGTCTGTTGACCTTTATCCGTTGCAAACCAATAATCAAATCGTTTCTTGGAAAGATCACAAACTCAATGTACTCGCAAAGGATCAACCACCCTACCATTCCAGTCGTGGTGGGACGGAAATACACAACGTGAACGCAAGATTACACTCTCAGACACCAAGCCTACCGTACTAGCTATCTACTGTGCTCAGGATTACTGGATATGCATATCAGACGAGGAATGTTGCAGTGGGTCATGTGTATCGATGGCATGCATGTCTGAGAGTATTGATGAAGAACCAGAGCAAGTGGATGATGCGTCGGATAACGAACCTGAATCCGAACAAGACGATGACGAAAGTAAGATTGACATCATTTCTGGTGAGGATCACCCAATTAATGAATATATCAATGACGTCTTGGAAGGTAACGAAATGATATTAAAGAAGGCTTCGACGCAGACGAAAAGAAAAATATCCAGGAAGATGTTGAAATAATTTAGAAGACACTGGAGAAAGTGTTGAGGTAAATTCTCAGGAAATTTCCAGTTTGAACGATGGTATGGCAGACATGATGCAGGCAAGTGCACAAATTGAAGAAAATAAGCACAACAACGAAAACGCTGGCCTGGGAATTACCGGTATTGTCTTAATCGTCATGGCATGTCTGATAATTTTATTTGTAGTTCTACTAGAAGGTTGCTTGAGGAAAAAAAGAAAGAGGAAAAAGACTCCTGCTACTATTTTGAGAGGCTACGTTGATGAAATCCCTGAAACTGGCGATTTTCACTCCAATCATGGAGACGAAGAAAATCTTCCCTCAGACATTCCCGATACCAATATAAATGTTGCTGCTACTAATACAACAGCTGTCAAATTAGATTCCTCGTTAGGCTCGGATCAAGATGTCCTCAATGATACATATGAGACAAGCTCGTCGTCTTCCTTTTGATAACAGTAATATCGAGATAGACGAGGAGTGGAAAGAACTTGGGAATACTTCTATTTGCGTTGCTCAAAAATACTAATCTACCGAAACTTTAACTGACGTATGTACCGTATGTAGGAAAGAAAACCTTCTATTGTATACAATGCATTTTGATAAACAGCCATAGTAATCAGTAGCTAGAACACAGACCTCACACAATCTATATACATAGCATTATTTGCTCAACTTCACTTTAATGGCACTTTTTTGGAACCTAAATAATTCTAGTAAACATCATTATGGATATTTCACCAATGTGCATCATATAGTACTACTTTGCTTAGAATAGCATGAAAGGTGTCATATACATACATATTGCTCCATGTGACAGAGTGAGACTGCATTATTTATGTCATAACTTAGGGGTTTCCATTGTTGCATTATTTCTAATATGATGTCTATCTGGGTAGCCTCAAATTATATCTTAGCTTCCCATCATGTACCATTCTAACTTGAATAAAAATTAAATCTCCACAGATCTATTGACATATTAATTGATGATGTAGTAGTAAGCACTTTTCTGGCTGGCTCACCTTCTGGACTAAAAATGTAAAATAGGATATCAAAAATGTACATAGTAATAAAACATGCATGTCACCTGTCACAATCTACTTAAAGGTTTCCTATTTTGACCAACACAGTCAATATTCTGCTATGGGTATTAGTCAGTTCAAACCAATCATGTATCAAATAATCATAGTTGCTCTTATTGCCGCTCTGCCACCACAGAGAATCTAAGTCAAGGATGTCTTGCTCTTATTGCCGACTCTGCCACCACAGAGAATCTAAGTCAAGGATGTCAAAGCCCAGTCTGGAGAAGTGAAAGCGTAAATGCGTAAATGCATTCAAAATCCATATATACTACAACTAATAATACATACAATAGTGTGGTACTATATAGAGAGTGAGCATAGGTGCTCAATAGTGCCTACGATCTACTGAGGTTCATACTACTATGTGGTCATTCACTAGCGAATCTTGACTTACTCCCATGTTCCCACGTTGAAGAAAAGACCATCCAAGTGAACAGTTGAATTATGTTGCAATAAGGAGATGATGGAATAAATGAGTTGTTTGTGTGTGTGGAAACAGCCACATACAACATATTCATCTAGTGAAAAATTATGGTGCTTTTGTTGGTCCTTATTGAAGGTTTAAATTTATACAGCATTATGTCTGTCTGTCCATCCGTCCACTTCTTTAAGAGAAATTTTGCACGGTCGCGTTTGACGTTGTTATTACTAACACTTGTATTATCGGTATGCAAACATATATTTATTTTATTGAAAGCATACATATATTGTACGGTATCAACCCCCCAAGAAAGGTTACCGGTAGAACAATCAGTACTTTTAACACATTAGTGAATCATAGACATCGAAGGCGATAGAATTGGCGTTTATTAGGAAGTCCTGACCTGATCGTATCGTATCACCATGACCGCTAATGCTGAAGCCCGGTCTTTACTCGATAATTTGATGGGAGCGGATCGAAATGCCCTTCTTCCAGCAGGTAAGAACCTGTTGTCATATGTGTCTATGTGTTTCAAGTGTTTGTATATCGATTGGGTAGCTTGTAAATAGTGCATAAGTAGTTGATTTTAAACTTTTTTTTAAAACCATTTTAAAAACAAATTTCACCAATAATTTTTCCACATTTATTTATTTTGGTTTTCATTGAAAATAGGTGCCGCTCTTCCCAGAAAAAGTAAGAGACCACTCACGGGAGATGGGGCAGGTGGAATGATTTTACCCGGTACGAAACGAAGTAAATCATGTTACGATCGAGGTATCGATCCTTTGTTTTGTGCATGGGGGATCGATGTGTACGAATTATTCGTTAATACGAAATCAGATATCGGACCGAACCCGTACACCGTCGATGAGGCGGCACGGAAAGAATACGTATCATTGTCTAGAGACGAAAAGGAAAAAATAGGATACGATCATCGTCTATTTTCGAAACTGCAAGAATTAGTACAACATTGTGACAGGACGGTATCTCGAAATAATGAAAAACTCAAACGAGAGTTATCAAGACAATCACAAACACGCGGTGGGAATGATTACGTTGTCGATGTCAGCGAGGAAAAAGTGGACGAGTTAGTTCGGGCTGAAATGCAGTTGGAAGATATGAAAGTCGAGCTAGAAAAGGCATTAATAAATCTGATGGAATTACAAACAAAGGAGGAAACCGTTTTGGACCAACAAAGACAAGAGCAAAAAGAAAAGAATGAAGAAAAGACGAAAGATCAGACCAACGACGAGAGCAATAAAGAAGATAACAAGGACGATGCAGTAGATGAAGAAGATAACATAAAACTAGAAAATCCAATTAAAATCGAACCGAAAGAGGAAGGTTCGAATATAATTATAGATCATGAAGGAGCTGATCCTATAAAGAAAGATCCAGATGCAACAACAAATGATGACAACGATCCTAGCGGAGCAAACGATACGACGACTGATAAACCTTCCCCGTCATCGTCAAGTGATGCTGCTGCTGCTCTCGAAGAATTAGGTCGACTTACCTTGAAAAAACAAAGACTGTTATGTCAAATTGCAAATCTAATCAGTCAACTTGGTCCGTTGGAAGAGTCGATAGAAGTCCAACACCTGAAATTGAATTTTGTTAGATCTGATACTACTACAGACAAAACTGTTTGTGAGGTATCAGGAAATTTCATGAGTGCTCGAGATGCGGATGAAAGAATCGCTGCGCATTATGCTGGTAAGCAGTACGTAGGATGGAAATTGGTACGTGACAAATTTCAAGAAATTGTCCAAAAATATGGTCGATATGGGCCACCGCGACCACCTCCACCAAATGGAGGACGGGGCGGTGGTGGTGCACCCTTGGTGTCATACCAGCAAATGCAGCAAGGAGGTGGCCGAGACGGGGGAGGAGGATCTCGCGGCGGAGGCTATGATCGTGGTGGTGGTGGTGGTGGTAATTATCGTGGCGGTGGGAGAGGTGACGATAGACGAGGATCATCCCGAGGAGGAGGAGGAGGAGACGGTCGTTGGGAGCGTGGCGGAGGCTATGATCGCGGTGGTGGTGGTGGCGGCGGCGGCGGCGGCGGTGGCTATGATGGGAGAGGAGGACGGGATGATCGAAGGCATGGTGACGACTATCGTGGCGGTGATAGAGGTAGAGACTACCGAGGTGGAGGCGGAGGCGGTTATGGGAGACGATAAAAAGTGTATTTCGTTGCGGGTTAACGAATTTTAAGCAAAACATAATAGTAGCGTGTGATTAAATCAGTAGATAACGATTCGGTGTATGCGTGTATACATATTACCTATCGTCTCAACTAATAATCAACACCTTGAAATAAAATTCATTAGCTAAAACTGTGACGGCTTGCAAATATCTGCTATATATATACATATCGAAAACAAAGCAAGAATTGGAACACTGTATGATAAGATGACGCAGCAAACTAGTAGTCTCACCACAAGAAGTGAACAATCCGAGAGAACGCATTCGAATAGAGTAATACTTGATAGTTGCGATGATGGTCGTCTTTGCCGGTGTTGTTTGGCGCACACATTTCCCATTTTTGATTGGCTAATTTCATAAACAAGTAAGCAAAGAATATCTAGACAGTATACTGAAGCTCTTTATTAATTACAGGTAACGTACTTTTTAATATAGGTTATTCAACATAATAATTTATATTATACTAAATTTCTGCCGATGTGATCAAATTTATAGGCGAGTTGGTTTCGTTCCTACCCCCGGTAGAATCATCCACTTCCTCTTCTTGAGTAGTCGCAATACGCTGCTGTTCTCCGGAAGAAGAAGAAGGAACAAGAGGTTCTGTCAGTTCTGTTAACATATCATTATTAGTTGGTGATCGGTTCCGTCGTCCAAATAAATTCATAGTCCAACCACCCCAAAAACCTGATGATGATGATGACCTATGTATGTTCTCATCATCATCATGCATTTCCTCTTCAGCACTATTAGATACCCCACTCTCTACAGAAAAAGGCCACCACGATGTAGAAGTTGTTGTTTCTACAGTAGTGGTAGTCTCGTCAATTCCAGCAATCAGTGCTGTTCTCTCCTCTTGATTTCCAGAAGGGATTTCAATTTGTCTAGTAGCCCCCTCATTGTTATTGTTGGCTGAACTTACTACTCTTCGTATAGAAAAATTCGACCACCAGCTTAACAACGATTGTGATGGTGATGATGGTTCTGCTGATTCCTCACCAGAATTATCATTAGTATTTTCTTCGTCTACAACAACTTCCTCTTCTTCATATAGATCAAGTTTACAAAGTGGACAAACGGCTGACCGTTCAATTAACCATTTCGCGATACACGTAGAGTGAAATACATGATCACATGGTAATTGTCTACATCGTACACCGTGTGTGAATTCATCTAAACAAATTGTGCACTCATCTGAAAGTTGACAATATCGATTTTGTGGCGGTTCGTCGGCATTACCATCATTATTATCTTCACCATCATTGTTGATATTGGAAGAAGTAGAAGGATGATTCTGAGGATGTTCTGTTGGATCAAAATGAAAAGCTGGGAATTTACTTCGGACTTGTTCTAAAGTTAATCGACGTCGGACCGGTCTTCTAGGAGCATTTTGTTGCTGATCTTCCTCAAAACTTGACTGTACAAACACCAGCATACAACAACAAAAACAGGCGCATAGAGTAAATGTAACCAACATCCAAATGATTACAGTTCGTGCGCTTACATTTGATTCTCTTGAATTCAAAAGTACTCTCATTCTGTTTTTTATATTATTATGTATTCGTTTGATAGGTTTTTTTTTTGAACGCAAGGTAGAGAGAAAACAGGAAAATAAAGTCGTTAGTGAAAGTTAATTCTTCTTCGCTTTTTTTTCCCTTCTTCTTCTTCTTCTTCTTCAACTTCTTCTTCTTCTTCAGTATTAGCACAAATTCTCAAAAACTACTCGTATTTTTCTTCTTTACTTACCCTCCCTCTCGATGGATTTGTGGATCAGCGTTTGCAATCCAATTGAACAACGTCTGTCCCGCAGAATAAGAAACGTGTAACACAGCTAAATTGATATCATCACCATAATTATTACTATTAATTGTAGAATCATGAAAGTCCACAAATTGTTTCAATAGTCGACGTTTTTGTTCGTCGTCATCATCCTCGCCATCGTCCGGTAGTAGAGAATCAATCGAAACGTAGTACGATTCGTCGTCGTCGTTCACGTCATCATCGATTTTACTATTACCACCACTACTGAATATAAATGAACCGTACCGGCTAATTGTACTACTAATGAACGACCAATTTAGTTGTTGTTGTTGTTGTTCTTCTTCTTCTTCGTCGTCGAAAATTTCTCCTCCTGTTAGTAGATTTTTACGACCCCGCTTGCTGGAATCTTGAATAATCAAATACTGTACCTGATTCGGTGGATTGATCATTGTGGATGCAACTCGGGCCTTTTCGAGAATACTACATCCACCACTTTGTGCGATTAATGCCACTGATTATGATATAAGAGGAATGTGAATGTATTTGCAGGAGAAGAAGAGGAAGAAGATAGACACAAGTTAGTTTTAGAAACTAAATTATAACTCATTCATTGAAAAATCCACAGAAAAGTTGTTCACATCATGTGTTTGTAGTTATTTACATAGTACTACTACTGTACGTACCTGGTAGACCATCATTCGGTGGGACGATATTAAATTTTTGATTTGGATTGTATATACCAAGACACAGTGTTGGATTGTTTGTCACGTATTGTAATCGACCCATATAGGCATACCCTCTTAATAGTTGTTGTCCAATTTTTCGATCTGGTTTCGTATTAAATGTCTTTCCGGAGTCAATAATAGATATAGTCGCATCGACTTGTGTTACTGGATTATTAAAAATTAGTAATACCAATAGCGAAGAACAAAGTACTGGTACAATATTCATCTTTGGGCAGGTTGGGATTTGTTTTTCCTTTCTTTTCTATCCTATTCTATTCTATTCTATTCTTTTTTCAAACTCCGTTGTCCCTTCGATTTTCTTTTAAATTCTTATTAATTTGATTAAATTTCTTGTAACGTTAGTGTGGATTTAAAATACTGGGATGTATTCTATTGTATTGTTTCTATGAGATTGTGAAGCCTTCCTGCTTGCTTGTCTACTGATACTCAGCGGCGACCACTATTCGAACGATACTGTAGTACGAGTAGGGTTGTGACGATGGTAGCTATTCCGAACGTGAAATTCAGGAGTGAGGAGCGAAGTGCGCTTCTTGTGTATTTTAGCGTAGAATATTAATATATATATACTGTATGTGACACTCGATGTTTTCTTGCTGATGACTTCATATTTGTTTACAATTTCCCTTCTCACACAAAATCTGACAAGACTCATCTCCACGATTAACGGTATTTTTTGTGTTCGACTAAGTTCCTTACAATTTTCTTTTAATCCAAGTAGTCAAAATGAGTCGGGTATGAAGTGAAACACTAATTCTCTGAGGAGTGGGAATGAGGTACGGTAACGTTACGGTAACGTTACTACGGTAGTACATAAAATAAAATAAACAAACTCTATTTTAATAAAACACACACACACACACACAAACCATTCTACAATGTCTCGTTACTAATTTTTATTAGATGATTTGATAGCATCAATAGAAAGGGAAGTTTTCATGTGAGCAGTGGTTTGATACTGTAATTGTTAGTTATTATATTAACCTATTTTATATATAACATATTATATATTTTAATATTCGCAGCTTTTGATTTTCTCTCGTAGTATACCGTACATTGATTTGAATTTCTACATTAATATCACAAACTATCACTATTATTTGACAAGTTTTGGTGGAATCATGAATATTGTTCAAATGAAATGAAAGCTAGCTAACCTAGAGCAACGCAAGTCAACTCTGTATTCTACTACTAGAGAGGCTTGTACGACACCTCCTTTCCTTTCATATTAGAACCAAAGTCGCAATCGATAGGCATCACCACAATTCAATAATATCGTACTAATAATTCTTCTCGGATGAAACCAAAATGATTCTGGTACAGTTTTTGGGCATTGGAATTCGACGTTTCCGTTTCTAACGTCACAGATGTACATCCTCTTTCCTTCATCCGTTTCAACACTTGTTGTACTAAATCTTTCCCAATACCCTTCCGACGATATGATTTTCGAACAGCTAACATACCGATATATCCTGTTTGTACTTGTATGAGGTATTTATTTCTGCTCCACCGTGCTTTTCTTTGGTTGGACTTGTTGTTGTTGTTGTTGTTCCGTCGTTATCAGATTTTGCTAGTATTGCTGCTCTATCACTGTTCTTATCTTCATCTGTCATACTCGTGGTATTATGTGTATTTTTATTATTTTTATCATGGTCGTTCTCGTTGGGGGGTAGATTACTATTACTATTATGATAGTAAAATTTTCAACATCAATTTTTCCAACCACACATCCACATACTTCTCCAGAAATTCCATCCACAGCAAGAATACAAAGATTCGGAAATCGATGTAAAAGTAACGATAGGTAAAAACACTGTATGGTTCCGACAAATCACAAGCAACGAGCTGATCGACGTATTTTAATTGAGACTCATCGTGATAGTCTACGAAAGTAATCATTGCATCATCGTCATCCCTACCACTATAACCGTCAGGGTTGTTTTCGTTGTTATTCTCTTTATCACAAATTTTCTGCTCGAGGACGGTCGACATGATGGTGGTACTAGCTAGTTTATGTCGTTGTTTCTTGGTTGATTATTCTCTGGATTGCTGTACTTTTTCGCCACAACGTCAACTGTATGGTCTACTGAGGATTAAGGAGAGGAGGTTTATACCGTATCTTATAATCGATAGGTTTATTGTTGTTGTAGTAGAAGTAACAATCTACTTCGGTAGTTCGATTTGCATACTTACTAGTACATACGACGAGCCTAACAGAATTCTAATCTCAAGCTTCAAAATTAGATTTCGGGCGCGCATCATTTATTTTCGCGCCACTAATTATTTACTAAGATATTTCTTGTGTCGCAAAATCGCCATTAACAACCTCATAAATTGATGCCGTAAATATACAATACACACACGCAAGCTATGTCACTGCCTTCATCGACGTCTCCTTGGGTATATTTCCTCTCAGGAAGTCTCCTACCGACAATTGCTTTTATCTTCTGGAGAAAAAACATCTTGTCGTCAATCGAAAATGACTATTACGACGATAGCGACGATGACGATAGCGATGATGACGATGATGATAATACCAGTCCTGTAACGAATAAATCGGCAAAAGATTGGGGTATGAAGGACGCACCATATAAAATGGTACTATGTGTCAATCAAGGACTTGGTATGGGGAAAGGCAAGATAGCTGCTCAATGCTGTCACGCTGCTGTGGCGTGTGTTCAAAAATCGCGTAAATTGTGTCCGAATGGCGTAGCAGCATGGGAACGAACAGGATGTGCAAAGATTGCTGTAAAATGTCCATCCGAAGAAGAAATGAGAACAATTTATGACAAGGCCATAGAGAAGGGACTGCCAGTGTATTTAGTTGAAGACGCTGGTAGAACACAAATCGCTGCAGGATCCAGGACAGTTCTTGGGATTGGACCATGTCCTACAAAAGTTTTCGACGACGTCACTTCCCATTTAAAGCTATTGTAAATGGGTATGGACAGAAATTCCAGATTCGTATCATACAATATACGACCATAACAAAATTCTACTTGATTTTTACATGATGTTGTGATTATAATTATTAAAAACATTGTATCTCCACACACGATCAAAGCGATGTTTTCAAACTTCTTTGTATTCGCCATCATCGTCGTCATCTTCGTCAGCGAATTCGTCAACGAAGTCATCTTTATACGATATTCCATTCATTTCAATCTCTGTCCCAGACGACTGTCGTCGATATGTTTTTTTCTTTCGCGATGCACAACAGCATCGATACATACAGAAGCAGCATATACATAAAAGTAAAAGAATAAACACAAGTCCACCTCCAGCTATCACGGGATTGTCTGTTATTTGTTGTTGAATATCGTTGATAGGGTTGTCATAGTTATGAGTATCTTCACCGGATGAAGGTTTCTTCTTCTTCGCTTCCATTCCGTCAGTAGTAGAAGGATCGATCCCCACTTCAATTTTCTGTTCGTCAAAGGCTTCCTTTTCATTTTCTTGCTGCTTCTCAAGGATAGATTCATCTTCTTGAATCTCGGTTTCGATGTTGTCTTCATCGAATACCTCCTTTGCATCTTCTTGCTCTTCAGCCACTTCTTCCTCATCTTCAAAGGTATCTTCTTTTACAACTTCTATTTCGCCGCCAGATAAAACGTCAGGATATCCTTTCTCGATGATTAATCCGTTATAGTCGCAAGAACTTTCTGCCCACCCGATACGTTTGCTAGGAGCGTCGAACTGAATACATTGACAAAAAAGTAAACCAGTGAGTGTAGATGAAAACAAGGCTATCATTTGATACGTGGCATTCCGCAAATACTGAATCTAATATTACATGAGTGTAATCAAATCACACAAAGACGTACCAAGACATCGTGTCCCATCATGACTGCAATTATTTTATTGAAGGTGCCAACGGTAAAGAAAAAGAAAGTAATAAGATGGAAAATTCAAATCGAGAAGGAGCAAAAAAAAGTTATGATATGGTTACATCAGTTGTTATAACACGGGTCGCAGCAACAGCATCACCATAATTAGTCCATCACATACCATTCGCTCCTAAGGTACTTCCATCTTCTTCAGTATCATATAGACGATTGGTGTACTTTTGTTTTAGGTGACTTTCCATGTAATGTGAGGGTGGTACAGCTACGATAACATCCAATGGATTTTCAGGATCAAAATTTCCCGCAAGTGTGGGAATTTTGTGAACATCTCCTCCACCGTATTCATCGACAACCTTTTGATTCATCATTTGATCTCCCGCCAATTGCAGTAGAAGGGTGGGCATCGCATAAATTTCTTCATCAGACATCTGTACTTTATCATGATTGAATGGCTTCCCGCTAAGTGTTTGAAAATTCGTTTCTAAAGTATTTTGGATGACCGAACTCAAATACGTATCAGTCGTACCACTATCAACGATTACACTATCTTTATTCAAAGTACCTGTATTAAGTTCTATCACTACAGCTGTGTTGTCCTCAGTTCGAGCATAATCACCACCGGTACCATCTCGCCAGTACAATTTACGAACGTGAACATCAAAATATCCTGATTTCCCATTTTTCGTTTCACTCGGTGTTCCAACAACCGATGAGTACACCATGGGTGATATATGTAATCGTTTGTCGGTTCCACCTAGTGTCATTGCTCCTGAGTGTGTTCCTTCTCGTGACGTTAACGGCGGTCTTGTATAACATAATGAGAATTGTTTTTTATCAATTTTCTTGGCACGGTACATTTGATTCCAAAAAGCGCTCTTGGCATCGTCCATTCCCAAAATACCATCGGCGAGTTGAGTTTTGAACAAACCGGTAACAGCTGTTTGACATCCGAATCGAAGAGGAAATGCAAAAGCTTTAGCATGACCAGGATCAATATCATCTGTTCCACCATTGTCCTTCAAAAAAGTAGGAATAAGATAAGGTTTTACTCCGGGTGAGAGAAGAACGAATGAAAGGTCGAAGAAATAAATAGGGACATACTAGTATACGTAGGGTCCATCATTCTCATTGTTATATCATCATCATCATCATCATCATCATCTTCACTATAGTTTAATACACACACACGTGTACGTACGTACCTCAGTAAGAGCTTTGTTATGAAATCCACCAATATAGCATGTATCTAATGCCTCGTATGCCTTCCAAGTTGAACCTTCCGAATATGACGCAGTAACTCTACATTCTTGTTTCGCTTTATTACAATGCGCTCGTTGGGAACAATCAGAACATTGTGATTTTTGAAATGTCGATGATTGATCATTTTCGTAATAATTATCAATATGAAAATCGGGTGCACCACAATCCTGGCAACCACCGCATGGAAATGCAGTTAATCTAGGTAATATTTTTGTGTTATTGTTTATAAAATAGGAGTAGAAATAAACATCAGTTATATCAACAAAAGTAAAAGAATATGTAATTTTGAATATATGAATGAGTGTGGACGAAAGAAATATTTTGCATCGCATTTTTTGTCATTTCCATATATATATTATTTCACAGAAGCTACTCTTCAACTTACCCACTCCCCGTATCGACGATGACTGTTTGCCGTTGCGGTGGTGATCCAACCCACAAATCAACATAATGAGTTCCATATCCTTGGTATAATGCACTCATTTGTTTCGGGTCTGACGACAGTTCTTCCTCACGCCGCCGCCGACGACGATGACGACGACGATGATCGTTATTCCCTTCTCCTGCGTCCAAATCATCATCTTCGGTGGTCAATAATCCACGTCTTGAACGTTGTACGTGATAAGGAATTAGTGGAAAAGTAATGGAGCCTCCTGCAGTAACAGCAGCAGATGATGAATCAACATAAATTTGATCGGAAGAAGACACAGTCGAAGTACTTGTAGCCGCCAGTAGTAACAATATGGTCATCACCCATAATAAGGAAGTCGTCGTCATCGTCGTCGTCATCGTCATCGTCGCCAGTAAGCTGCTGTATAGACTGCTATCTAGTTATTATTGTTGATTATTCTTTTGTTGCGTATCTACTCGGTTACTGGTACTGGTAGTGCCGAGTGATTATTTAGGGTCGCTTCTAACTTCGAAAGTAACGCGTTTGCTTGACTTTGAGTTGTTATTATTATTTAGCTGTTATTGTACGACTGAAGTATCCATTATTATTTTAAAAGATTGGGCCAATAATAGTACTGTAACTTTACTCGTACGTCGTAGGACTACGTAAGTACTGTATAATGCATCGGTAGCTAGGTATATAATTTGGGGGAAGGTTGCTTCTCATCGTTATTAGGGGGAGAGGAATGAAGTCATTTGAAATCTCTTCGAAGAGAAAAAAATTTAAAATGGAAAGCACCAACACATAACATACCTAATCTATCAGATCCGACAATAGCAATAGAAGGAGAGGGTCGCCACAACAACTAATAGCGAACAGAAAGAGCAGAAGAACGGCTTAACATTATCACTCTTTTCATAGCTTCTCCGAATTATAGTAGGCAGTAGTATTTGATGATGAGTCATCCTTATCGGAATAATAGCAATAGATCTTACCGGTATCTACCGATATGGTCTGCGGTTGCCACCACTTTTCTTCTTTGTCTTCTTCAAGTGGGAAATGTTGTCGCTACAACTACTACGTCTGATACCGCCACCGTCAACATAAATAATAATGTCGAAACAACAACAGGAGGAGGAGTTGTTAGCTTGAAGTTGACCCCTCGTCACGTCGAAATGGATCGAAGACGACGGGAACGAAATCTGATAGCAGTAGAGGATGATGATCACGTTAAAAAAGAAGAAGAAGAAGAAGCATCATCATCTATTCGACGTCGTGAGGAAGCTATGCAAGTTGGGGCTCTCTTTGAGGTGAGTTTTGTCGTCGTCGAATTGTTAGACATTCGAATATTTATGGTTGTTTTGATTTTTTTCCTTCTTGTGGTCTTGTCTAAATAAGTGAATTGAATTATTTAGAACTCCCACAACCATCACCCCGAGTGTTTGTTTTCTAACATCATAACCGCTACTTGTATACAATTATTGTTGACGATAAAAACTCTACTCATACTACCATGAAATAAATTGTTTGAAAATAAATGAATAAATAGGGTTATGGTACCCATTACGTTGACTTATGGTGTGGAAGTCCACCCCAACGACAAACTGTTATCGTCGATACAGGTAGTGGAATTACTGCCTTTCCGTGTAGTGGTTGCCAGGATTGTGGTGTACCAACTTATCATATTGATAAATTATTTATTGAAAAGGATTCATCAACGTTTGAAACAGCTACGTGCACATCAAATTCTGGTTGTGCCTTAGATCGAAGTAGTTGTCAAGGGAATACTTGTAAGGTTAGTATGGCATATGCGGAAGGTAGTCGTTGGAATGCATACGAAGGAATTGATAGGTGTTACGTTGCGGGTCCGCATGAAATTCCATTAGTAACAAGTCAGGGTTCTACGTTGGAGGGAGATGATTTAAATCCAAGACACGCTGCCGATTTAGCATTCGATATGGCCTTCGGTTGTCAAACTGTCGTCACGGGTTTATTCAAAACACAATTAGCTGATGGTATCATGGGTATGTCCAATCAATTGTCGACCTATTGGGGTCAGATGTTTAAGGCGGGAAAAATGGGATCCGATAGACAATTCGCCTTATGCTTTTCTCGTCCACCCAATCCAACGGCAGAAGGAACAGAGGCTGGTGCACTTACACTTGGAGGTTGCGATACACGTCTACATCTATCACCGATGGTATTCACACCTGCAGCAAGTAGTGGACGGGCATCTTTTTTCAGTGTAAAAATTCGTCGTATGATGTTAAGAAAAGGCGAGTTTGGTGAAAGTTCACTTTCAAACAATAACAATCCAAATAAAGGCGTGACCGTATTAAACTTAAGCGAAAGTGTTTTAAACAAAGGTGGAATTATTGTCGATTCCGGAACAACCGACACGTATTGGAACTCTGGTATATCAACTGAATTTCAAAGTGTATTTACGGAATTGGCTGGAATACCACATAGTAACAAAGCAATGAAGTTGTCAGATGAAGAATTCAAATCATTACCAACTATTTTGTTTCAACTTTATAGTGATGACGATGCCAATTCTCATATTTCTGATGTGTTCCATACAGCAGGTTTAGCTGGTTCATTAGATAAAGAACACAAGTCCGATGTTATATTGGCAATCCCTCCCTCACATTATATGGAATACAATCCTGATTCAGAAAAATATACATCTCGATTTTATCCAACTGAACGGTCGGGATCAGTTCTTGGTGCGAACGCTATGATGGGACACGATGTCCTTTTCGATATAGACAACAACCGTATCGGATGGGCAGAAAGTGATTGTGATTACACATCCACAGTCAAAGAGAACGGATACGAATTTGATATTACAGGTGAATTAAAGGACGTTGAAACAGCAGGCGCAGGAGGTGGTGGGGGAGGAGGATCCTCGTCGAAAACGGACGCACCTACTCCCACTGGATGCGAGGCACTTATGAGTGGAGCAAAGTGTCAGAAAGAAGAGGGTTGTAAATGGGGTTTTGGCAAGTGTACCAAGGACAGTTCCGTTCCTGCTGCTGAGACATCGTCTCCAACTTCTTTTCCGACAGATGGACCCACTCAACTCGGCAGTGAAATCGACGGGGAAACTGATACAAAAGAACCAGCCAATGGAGAGGGGGCAGCAGCAGAAATAAGAAATATCCTCGAAGGCAATGGAGCCATTGCGATTTTAGTAGTGTTTGCATTATCAACCTTGTGTTGTATCTATTGTTTATGGTGTCGTCGAGACAATGGTGGTGGTGCAAAATATTCTAGAGCGTCCCTCGATCCTGCTACGATTGAAATGACGAATGGAAACGGCAATATGATGCCTATCGATAATCATATAGATTCGTTTTCAGATGAACACGAAGAAAGCAATGGGTCAAATGGTTCGATAGCATCAGGACGATCTAATACGTCATCTAAGTTTCGAGACGAGCCAGAATTTGATGGAGATTTCGCTTGATTAGATTACGAAAAAATACGCGTATTACTTTACTAATCTGGCTATATGGGCGGAAGTAGAGAAAATAATCATATAATGGAATATAAAAAAGCCGTTTGTCAAAAAAAATTCTAGAAATCAATGACGTGTATTGGACGTTCATTATATATAACTTGTTATTTAAAAACTGCCGCGTCGCTTCTCACTGTCTTAGAAAGACTAGCAAGTCAACGGTCGACCCGCCTATGGTTAATCTACATTATTAGTACACTTATTATTGGAAGTTCATTAATATCGCCCCGTTATTTGGCTACAATTAAACTGGCAGTAGCATCTTCTGTATTGATAGTTGTAGATTGATAATTCTCTTCGACGTGAGCAAAAAATCGACCAAGCTGTGTAGGCATCCAAGAAATTTGTGAATTATCTTCATTGATTTTCTGACAGACAAAACCACAGTGTCCCCCACGTTCACTGTATTGAATTCTAAGAGGAAAACTGAGATTGTTGGCAGGACATTCCATTCCCTTGAAGAAAGGATCGTCTTTTGCTTGGAGGATCAGCTGGGGCACACTTATCTTATCTAATTTATCAATCGTTTTACATTTATCGTAGTAGTCCCATGCATCATCAAATCCGAAGACGGAAGCGATTGCAAGATTTTCTATATCCATTATGGTTTCACATTCATCAATTTTAGACCGTTCGAATGGAAAGTCGCAGCTATTATCAAACTGTTGTTTTATTCGTTTTTTCATAGATTTAAGCAGCCGATCACCGTATAAACTCTTAGTAATTCCTTTCCCGTTAAGATTTGATGTTGATTGAGATGCGTCAAAGGGAACTGCATTAACAGCAGCACCACAAATATTGTACCGATACGCGTCTTCACCTAGGTCTGCCAATAGCTTTGTGACTACTCCAGCTCCCAAGGAAAATCCAGATAGATAGATACGTTTGTTGGGATTATTGCTGTGAATGTTGGTAATCTGTTGCAATAAATCGTCAGTAAAGCCCATATGATATCCCCTCGCTGTCAAGTTGCATTCTGCGCCTTTATCGCTACAACCACGAAAGTTTATGCAAGCTGCGTCTATGTTCGCGTTATTACACGCAATTGCTAATTCCTGAGCGATCTCTGAATCCGAACAGCTTAAAAAGAGAAAAATTAATAGGTATAAATAAATGAAAGCAAGCAAATTTATGGTGAGAACCACTATGAAGGGAAACAAAAATATGTGTTTAAAGAAGGGTATGAGATAATATAAACAAACATACCTTTCCAATCCGTGACAAATAAGACAGACAGGATTATTGTCGTCCTTGCTGTTGACTAGTGACCAATCAACGTCGAAGAAATCTCCATCTGGTGTTTTCATTCGTTCTCGTTTATCCCATGTGAAGTGATCGAGGAGAAGACCTTCACTGCCCTTGTTTGAATTAGTAACACCAGCTAAGTCAAGAAGAACGGAGATACTTCGACTATACATGGAGTCTTTTCGAAAGAGCGCACCAATTATTGTTTGAAAGTGATGATTGGTAGCAAACCACGCAGGTTGGAATTCTCTTGTGATGAACGAATGGGAAACTTTTGCCGCCAAGGCGTAACGTCCTTGAATCGTTGCTGCCCGTTCTTTGCTACCACTCCTTGCAGACGCCAACGAAGTCAAAGAAGCCATTTCTTGTATCTTGCCACTACTGCTGCTAATACTCGATTTACTGCGATGAGATTCGATAACAGGATTTAATACTTGGGTTGGATTTAACGACGACAACGTTGCTGGAAATGAGATTATGAATCCATCGGTAATATACAATAGTAAGGAGCCAATACAGAGAAATGATCGAAGATTTTTTTGGAAAAGGAACATCGAGCACGTTTGCGTTCGTCGTCGACGTTGTTTAGTTGAAATTTGAAACAGTTCTTAGTTATTATGCTATCCTCAAAGGCGATATCAATATTGTGAATAAATATACATCGTCTCATCATCAGGGTTGCTTTGAGAGTGTTTGAGTGTTTAGGTTGTTTGTCGGTGAATAGTTATACAATTAAATTGTATGCATCGTTCATTCATAATTCTGATGCAATCGGAATACATGTATGACAAAATAGATGACGTGTCAAATATGCGGTAGCGCTACAGTACTGCGACAACGTTATATTATTACGCGCCTTTTTTGTGTAATGTGTGCGTGTACTTCTTGCAATAATCAAAACCTACTTATTACCGTAGGACGTTTATAATGATATACATATAGAGATATACATGCTACATACATACTTACATACGTACATGAAGGCTAGGACTACATCAATTAGATATCATAAGTAACAACTTCTATCCAATTTCTGTTAAAGGATGATTCCTTCCTGATATTATCATTTGCTACTAGGACTATAACAAAGAAAAAAGCCTGTTTTTGGTTTGCCGGTATACTTCTACATCATAAAGTTATTTCTTTACTTATGTTTATCTTTCAATTTGCAATTTAAAAGAATAATAGAACGACTACCCCAATGGGAAAAATTAATGCCAATAATCATGTCGAGATATTATAGAAAAGCACAATATCATCAATCTTCCCACCCACCATCACCACCATCACCATTCACAACTCCATTGGTAGGGTATGATGATGTTGCCATTCTTCCTCCACCTCCACCTCTTCCTCGATTACTTCGCACACGTTGTTGTTGTCGTTGGGTCCACTGCTGCTGTTGTCGTTGTTGGGTCTGCTGCTGCTGGAAATAATAATTATCATATTCATGGTACAATTGTTGATTTTGTTGTTGGATCTGCTGCTGCTGCAGATAATTGTGCTGCTGCTGCTGTCTATAATTATCGTATCCTTGCTTCTGTGTGTTTTGCCAATGCTGGTAAGCAGTACTATCGTAATCCGATGTTGATGCGCGTCGTTGTCGGCCATAGTCGTCTCTTCCGATCATACTATTATTATTCTTATTATTAGTAGTAGTAGTATACTTTTTCGGCGATGACGAAGTTTGGGATGTGATTGGTGAAGAACTTGCTGCTAATGGTATACCAATAGTCCCTGTTGATACACGTCGTCGGTCAAAATCTTTAACCTCACTACCCCCAGTAGGAGAACCACCAACATTTCTATGATTATCTTTGAATTTATTACTTTTTTTGATGCAATATTCCTTTTTTTTCATCAATACACAATTCTGACATGTCATCCCATGTGGACCTTTTGATATTTCCACTCTAGAGAAGGTAACAAAACTTCGTTTTTGGTGACAGCAAACACAATAATAACGTACTGCCTTAGTGGATTTTTTTATGCAACGTACGATACAACGTTGACATGTTGCCACACCAGATCCCTTTAAGTTTTCTATATCAGAAAAGTATGCACTACATCTGCAGCATCGGGTTTGAGCAGGCATCGAAATATTCTGCCTTTGTTGTTCATCTTTGCTACAACCGTCAATGATGTTGGAAGAACAAGGCACGATCGTTGGTTGTTGGGATGAAGTAGAAGAATTCATTGAAGAATGAGTTGACAATGATGAGCTCTTCTTTAATTTTTTATGTTGGGGGTGATGGTGCCGTTTCGGCGTTGTACTGTGTGTGAGTAGCTACTGTACTGTATGTGAGATGAGATTGTAATGAACGAGTGATTCATTCATTCTTTGAGCATTTTTCAGTGAGCGAAGGTTAAGTTCTTGTTGCTCTTTAATCGTGCATTATGTTTTACTTCAACTTTTACTTAGAGTCGTGTGTTCAAGTGAAGAATGGTTCGCAGTTAAATATGGTGCTACTGTACTTAGTGAGAGTCATGGAAAACTTCTCGAGAGCTCTTTAATCGTTGAAAAACTTATCGAGAAAGAGGGTTGGGGACGCGATGAGGGGATTGAATAATTCAGGGGTTATATAAGAGGGGAGTCTGTCCAACGTTTGAAAAAATCCTTTCTCACATCCATTGATTTTGTACGGTGACAAATCGCTGTAGAGCACTAACAAACTACCATAACTTACAGTAAAATTCCATTTTGTTTGTTGTTTCATTATTTGTTTCACGTATTTGATGCCGCCACCGATTGCTGTCAGTCAAAGTGAACTCATCTAACAAACACCTTCCTACGAGAACAGTAAGTTAGCCACAGGCAGGTATCATTTACATCGATTGAAACAGATAGATCTTGCAAGGAAATTACATAGTTAAGATAAAATATATTAATTTATTATGGGCAGCTCAACTAAGAAGAGAAAAAATGATGATGGTACTGCAGTTGCTGTTGCATCATCGTCAACATCAATGATCGCTCCATCTAATTCTACTCCTAAATTAGATACATCGAACTGGCCATTATTGCTAAAGAATTATCATCAATTGCACGTCCGTACATCCCATTATACTCCTCTTCCATGCGGGTCAAGTCCATTAGCCCGACCACTAAATCATCATCTTAGTTATGGTGTTATTAATTTGGATAAACCTGCCAATCCATCATCACATGAAGTTGTTAGTTGGATTAAAAAGATTCTTCGTGTTGAAAAAACAGGACACAGTGGTACTCTAGATCCGAAGGTAACAGGATGTTTGATTGTTTGTATCGATCGAGCAACACGATTAGTGAAATCACAACAATCGGCTGGAAAAGAATATGTCGCCGTTGCACGATTACATTCAGCATGTGATGTTGCTAAAGTGCAACGATCGGTAGAAACCTTAACGGGTGCATTATTTCAACGTCCGCCATTGATTTCCGCTGTTAAAAGACAATTGCGTATCCGTACGATTTATGAATCGAAATTATTGGAATACGATGAGGAACGGAATTTAGGTGTATTGTGGTTATCATGTGAGGCTGGAACATATGTTAGAACATTATGCGTCCACTTAGGACTCTTAACGGGAGCTGGTGGACACATGCAAGAGCTAAGGAGAGTACGATCCGGTGCATTGGCTGAAAAGGACAATCTTGTAACAATGCATGATGTATTGGATGCACAACACGTATATGATACCACTAAGGATGAAACATACTTACGTCGGGTTGTTATGCCTCTTGAGGTACTCCTAACGAAATACAAACGTATTGTTGTAAAGGATTCAGCCGTGAATGCAATCTGTTACGGAGCTAAATTTATGATCCCAGGTCTATTACGATTCGCTGATGGTATCGAATTAAACGATGAGGTTGTCCTAATGACAACCAAGGGTGAAGCGATCGCTGTTGCTATCGCACAAATGACTACTGCTGTTATGGCAACAGTCGATCATGGAGTTGTTGCTAAGATTAAGCGTGTCATCATGGAACGAGATGGTAAGTTATATATACTGTTTTCTCTCTCTGCCCGACTCACTCAAAAATAGCGTGTGACACTGGTCACTATGGTATTATTATTATCCCTATCCCTACAAACTTCCTCGTCTCACCATACTTTTCTTGCACTATTCTTCTTACCAACTTACTCCCTACTATGCAGTCTATCCTCGTCGATGGGGATTGGGACCTATGGCACAAAGGAAAAAGTCTATGATCAAAGATGGAAAACTTGATAAACATGGAAAACCTAACGAAAAAACTCCTACAGACTTCTTGAAATCATACAAGGATTTTAGCAAATCGAAACCACCGGCACTTTCAGGTGAAGGTGCTGCTTCTTCACCTGCTAAAAGTGAAGACGCCAAGATTGAAACGACGAATGGGGAAGACAATGATGATAGCAAGAAACGGTCAAAGGAAGATAGAGGTAGTGATAGTGGAAATAGTTCCGATGAACAACCAGTAAAGAAAAAAGAGAAGAAGGAAAAGAAAGAAAAAAAGAGAAGAAGGAAAAGAAAGATAAGAAGAAGAAAAAATCCATTGGTTAAATAGGTGGTACAATTTCGCACAGTAATACAATTAATTTGTGATAATGGTACAATAAGAAAAAAGAATAATAATAAATCACTAAGAACTCTAGTATATATAACATTAATAGCAGTAGCAATTTCTTCACACACACACACACACATATAATACATTTTTTGGTATATTCATTGAACCTGTAGTAGCTTCGGCTGAAGGCGTTGTTCCAATAATATAATATAGAACTGATTTGTTGGTATTATAATGAAGATAGCTCACTAACTACTAATTATTAATTATTACTATACTTGAACTATACTTCTACATCTAATTCCAACCCCCTGCTGATGGTTTAGCTGCTTCTTTTCTGTATTTTCCTTGATAATCTTCTACGGTAGACTTCTTCTTCTTCTTTTCTTTTGATGATGATGATGATGCTACTGCTGCTGCTGGTGAATCCCGCTTACTTATCCCCTTTGTTGTTGTCCTTTTCTTCTTCTTTTTACCGCTATCCTTTTTCTTACCGCCACCGCTGCCACCACCACCACCAGCTGCTGCTTCTTCTTTCGCTTTAGCTGCCGCCTTTTCCTTTTTAATTTCATCTAACCATGATACTTCCACAGGTTTTGTTTTTTCTAATTTCTTCAGTAGCCATATAATCTCTTGCTTTTCACGATCGTCTTCAATAATATTCTGATATTCATCCTTAGCGTTATTATAACAACCATTCGCCACCTGTTTATGCTCATCATCATGCTCGTCATTGTCGTTGTCGGAAGCTTTCTTGTTCTCGTTGTTATCAGCAGCAACTATTAGTCGACTTTTTGCACTACATTCCTCCCGATTTATTTGACCAATAGAATTAGTTTTTGGATCAAAATATATTAAAAATTCACAGTCATCATCACCTTCACCATCCTCTGGGGGAGGTTCTTCTTCTTCATCCTCCTCCTCTTCTTCTTCGTCCTTTCCTTCTTCTTCGTTGGGATGTTGATGTAATAATGCACTAGGATTTGCTTCTTCGTCATCACCGTCGTTGTCACCAATAGGATGAGTAGCAGCGCGAGTTTTATTACTATTATCATTTTTAATACGTGATATTGCTTTTGTTGCATCGGTTGGTTTCTTCAAAGCATTATTGCTATCACCACCGTCTTCTCCTTTGTTGTCAACATCATTCCTTTTCGACCTCGTTCCATTACCCTTTTTTCTATTTTCCATCCTTGCTCTTACCCTTGCCAATGATTTTTCCTTGCTCGTCTTTTCTTTCTTTTTCTTCTTCTTTTCTTTACTATCATGATTTGATCCATTATCATTGTCATGATCAGAATTAGAAACAGTAGTATCACGGTCTTTTCCTTTTCCTTTAACTTGATCTATATCATCATCACTGCTGGTATTGTTATCACTTTCATCATCGGCGGGTGGTGGTGGGGGTGGTTTCGGTTCGGGTCGTTCGTTTCCGTCATAAACAACATGAACACATTGTTTCATTATATTAAA
The DNA here is from genome assembly GCA_900095095.1 of Fragilariopsis cylindrus CCMP1102. Lineage (NCBI taxonomy): Eukaryota > Bacillariophyta > Bacillariophyceae > Bacillariales > Bacillariaceae > Fragilariopsis > Fragilariopsis cylindrus. Next base: position 21,062 of record FMBT01000212.1, on the reverse strand, counting down.
AATTCCTAAATCTTCCATCACATTAATAAAGGAATCAATTGAATTATTGTAATTCTTAATAATTTTCTGAAAATTATCGTCAACCGCAAGTAGAACCTTATTATTGCCATTATTATTATTGTTATTATTATTTGATATTAGTTGTTCTAACAATGTATTTGTTTCTTTCATTAAATCATATCCATGAAATCCATCTGAAATAAGTACAGCTGCCAATTCAAATTTATCATACCCAACACGTTCTTCATTGATATTAGTTTTTGGCATAAATTCTTCAATTAATTTTTCAGTTCGAGCAACCTCATCAGTTAAATTTGTTAATCCTCTTCGTCCCTCTGCCGTAACATTAACGTGTTGTTCTTCGCCTTCACCGACGATGATGATACTTTTACCATCATTGATTAAATTATTGACACGTACAATACGTTCATTCAAAACTTTCAGTTGTTTTAATAATCTATAGTTTGAATCTATGCCATTCAATATACCATCTGGATCTAAATAGGATTCATATATCTTTAGAAAACTCTTCCGCCAAACTATATATGTTTCTTTCGTTTTTACATCATCAATATCAGTAAGTAATTCTTTCAAACGAGGATCTGTTGAAATTGGATTTTCAGTAGTAATGCCCATGATATATGAATTCTTATGGCTGTTGCTGCGATGCGCTTGCGCTGATATTATGACGACTTGTAAGTAAGCTAGTTGGTTAGTTTGATATCAAGGACGATTAATGTTGTGTACTTCTTAATTTGTTGAAAATTAGTTGAGTTCCAATTGAAGAAAATAAGGGATTTTATGAGCGGAGTGGTAGGAGCGATGATTGAATAAATGGGTCACAGATCCAATATATCCGAAGCATAAGTCATTGCTAATAAGGCCCAGTCATAAGGGCTGATACTGAAAATGTGAACTGCTGTACCACAAGTACAGTACATTCAACATTAGGAATGTTGAACATATTATTTTTGAAGCGACGACGAAATAAAACGAACAACTACTGTACTACTCTATATTATACTGTACCGAACAACAACAACAACAACAGCATGGCTGATCTACCACCACCAACGACGACGACATTAACACCCCCTGACACACCGCCCAAGACACCACCACCACCAAAATCACGAAAAGTAAAAATTCACGCATCGGCAGCGTTAGATGATAATCGATTTAAAGAATTTGTACAAAATGCTGATGAAATTGAATCGATCGAACATTTTACATATTGGAAGGATGAATTTTTAGCAACATTTCGTCAATACTTGGACCCAGTTGGGACGGCAACTGCACGAGAATGTGATGAAGAACTTTACTTCGAATTAGAGCGTCTTGCACAACACACACTCAAGGTAAAGAAATTAGTGACAGAAGGAAACATTACACCTGAAAAATGTTCCGTGAAAGGACAGAAATGTATCAATGAAATGTTAACGAATATAACAACTTGTGAGAAATCTATTAATATATATTGTCCAAAAACACAAGCAGAAGAAAAGATATGCGGGTATAGTAAATTTGAATTGGCCGCTATTTTGGTACGAGATGGATTTCGTGTGTATGGATTAATGACAGCCACACGAGATTATATCCAAGGTTTGGTCAAGGGTGTACTTAGTGATGTACTTAAACCCAATCAACATTCAATCATCCAGTACTATTGTCGTTGTCTTGATTCATTTACACAAATCATTTCCGATTTAGGGATGTTTAAATTAATGACGAAATGTATCGATATGTATAAAGTCCGACCAAGAAAAAAGAAAAAGAAAAAATTTAATAGTAAAACAACATCTCTAAGGGATGCATTAAGTGATACAAGCGGATCCGATAATAACGCACCCGGTAAGGGTGGACGGATGTTTCAACGATCTAAGATGAGAACTAAAGCTATTATGGATAAGGGTTGGTCCAGTGGATTAGATGGTAAAGAAGTGAAACCAATTCCTTCCTCCAAGTCCAACATCGATAAGGATGGTAAAAAGATAAAAAAGAAGAGCAAAACGAAGAAGGATAAGAAAAAACCTGATGATGAATCATCTCCATCATCATCATCAGACATGAAGAAGGCTATAGGTCCGGTGGTCACCACCGGACAATTAGTAGGAACTGATGATGCGGAGGGAGGACGGCTAGACGCGGATGGTATGCCTCTTCCTATTACGGAAGAAGCTGGATCAGCAGGTCCTCCAAAAGGCGAAGACAATCACGAAATTGAGGACGACGAAGCAACAACAGCATCGTCATCATCAGAGGATGACGACGAGGAGGAGGAAGAAGAAGAAGAGGATGTTGAATTTATATATTACTTTGATCCTGTAAATGAAATTGTTGGTAAGGTTTCAAGGAAAAAATGTTTAGCAGAAAATGTTATATTTACTGTTAATGAAAGTAGTGGTATAGAAGAGGCTGAAGGGATTATAGATGAATGGGATACCAAAGATGACAAGATAGGAAAAACAGAAATGATAGTAAAACTGAAGGATATCTTACGAGGACAAGCTATGAATAAAAAGGAGGGATTGGATTCATAAAAAAAAAGCCTAGCTAACTAGATAGAATCTAAATTATTAATTAGATTATGTATTGTTTATTATTAGACTTTGTATTAAGAATTTGAAATTTATTTGTATCAATATTATGGAATATGTAGACTATTATTTGATATCTATTCTTTATTTATTGCGGTGTGTAAAGATCAGTGGTGAGTAGACCTCTTGATGTGGTGCAATACTCATCTTGTGATGTGCAATTAAGCATATTAGTGAAATATCACATATCTTCTGTGCTTGAAAAAGATAACGAAGATAGGAAGTTGAAATGAAACAGTTCTTTTTTAATTCCGTTTTTTATATTTTTCTTTTATTTAGCTAGACATGAAGTTCTTCCCAGCGATAACTGATTTTAGCATCATCGGAGGTCAATTCTTTAATTTCTTTGACCATAAAGTCCATTTGAGAATCATCCACTTCGGCCGGACCATCCCATCCCTCAACACCCATAAAACTTCTTCTTTTCGAATGAAGCAAATCAATTTCATAACTCTCTAACCAAACTTCAAACACATTGTCTTCCTCAAGTGCATGATTGTAGATTTTAGTTTCTGTGTAGATTCTATTACCGAATTCCTTCTCCATACGAGTGGTAATAGCTTCCGCGACATCCAAGTCGGCTTCATATGGACCACATGCAACTATCAAATGTCCCCGGAAGTTTTTCTGGAAGTCATCGTCTTGTTTTTTTGTGTAGTCAACCGATTCACCCATACGATCTCGATACGCGATAGCCTCTTCGTTTTCTTCTTCTCCTTCCCATTCTTCTTTCCATCCTTCGATATCTTCTTGAGCGTCATCCCACGATGGTTGATCGGGATGTTGTGGCATCTTGAAATTGTCTGAAAAGACGTTGTCTTCGTCTTTTATGGCTTCATCGTCAAAGTCCTTCCTATCCCATTCTGCGTTGTATACATCAAGCATCCATTTTTCGAAGGCAGCCATCTTAATCTCTTCCTCGTCGGCGTCTTCGAAAGAGATCATACCGGTTTCGGACGGATTCTTATTGGGGATCTCTTCATAACCAAATCCAAGGTAATATCGCTCTAGTTCTTCCATGTCAGCAGCATTCACGTCCTCCCAGTTAAAGTCAAAGTCACGGTCTCGTGCAGTCTGATAACGTTCGCAGATCATAAGCTGCGGGTACCAATGTTGTAAATTAATGGTGCGTCAGGATTGTGTTTGACAGCAGCCAAAATAAGATTGGAAACATTGAATCCCATATCATACTTCAACCACGGATAGACGTCATACGAAGCAGATCCGATTTCGGCAGCAGTTTCTGACATATCATACATGTATTGTTTCGGATAGGCCGAATAATTAAAATCAAACTGCGTTGCTGCTACTTTGTTCCATGGTTCCTTTGTAAGTTCCTCGTTGATACCTTTCCATGCACCGTCCATGGCTTCCATATCCTCATCATTTATACCGGTACCACAATATCGGTTTTATTTGTCTTTGGGTATGGTTCTTCGTCGAACAAGGCGTTTGCATTTTCTAGTTCTTTTTGAATATCCATACCATCTAAGTCAGATGCATCAATAGAAGCGAATTCTTCCTCACCGTCATCTGGTATTTTATCGAGTAATTTGTCCATCGCCTCCATTTCCTCCAATGGTGAATCGTATTCTTTGTTGATTTCCTTTTCGGATTCAATTTTAGCTAGAGATGCTGCCTTCCTTCGAGCTGAAGATTCTTCGACCATTTTCATTTTTTCATTGTACAGAGGATCATCAGGATTTTCTTCCAGAGGAACTTTTGCTACTTCATCGTCCCAAAATTCATCGTCAGGATCTTCGTACGAGTTCAGCATTTCATCCATCCATCCCTCGGGAAACAAAGAGGAATTTTCCATTTCCTCTCTCGTATCGAATCCATAATTTTTCCACCACTCAGACCACCCCTCAGGAGGTTTCTCCTCATCCATTTCTCTAATACTTGCCTCAACATCAACATCAAGATCATCGTCATCGTCATCGTCGTCTTCATCTTCGTCATCAGCTCCGTCTTCTTCTTCTATGATATCTTCGTCCTCCTTTTCTTCCAGATCATCCTCTATGTCCTCTTCTTCGTCGGTATCGTTCTCGTCATTATCAGCGTATTCGATAGCATCTTCATCGTCGTCGTCGTTCTCGTCGGATACTTTTAAACCACCATCGCTATCGATGTCGTCGATATCTAGTTCATCCAAATCTTCGTCTTCTACTCCCAATAGATCCTCTTCCTTTGGTTCCCATCCATCGGAATCAAACGAATCATCATCGTCGTCGTCTTCAGATCCTTCAGTTGCGTCTTTTGCTGCTGCTTGGAGACGAGTTGTTGTTGCGGGAAGAAAATACAACGTTGACTACGGAACGACGTCCCGGTAATTCCGAAAGATGCCGTACACGTTGATGATGACGACGGACCGGACCGACGACGGAAAGTCCGTAATGTGTCTGTTGAAAACGATATGATGAAGTTTTTGCAACAAACGTCCAGGTTACTAATGGAAGGCAACCCACCAAAACAAAAACGCTCAATATTCGAGAGAAAATCATATTCTTTTCTTTTCTTTTTACGTAAAAATCAAAAAAAATCAAGGGAAGTTTTTCCTCGATAAAATTGGATTAAAAGTTGTTAGAGAGCCCAATATTTGTCTACTATGTACCAGTTATCTCCAATCTCTCGTCTCGTATATGATACTGTAGATATATTCGATACAGTATAATCGATTGTGTGTGATGAATGAACTGGTGTATGTATTTGATGGCTTCTTTGATCGCAACAAATAAAACAGTACGTAAAAACATCATGTAGTGATGTGTGGCTTTAACGCATTCGTACACACCATGACAAAGAAAACATTTTTTCATTCACGAAGTGACGTCCTACCTTCGTACGTAAGGGACCTAAATTGATAGTATTGCTTTGTCACTGTTATGCTGTAACTGTACGTCTAGTCTGTCTTCAGCTTCTTTCGAAGTTGTTGGATAATATATTGACCAAGCATGTGGGATCATCATAGTTACTTCCCACATGGTTTGTGTAATGTTATAATAAACTGCAAATTGACTCCCGGCTCTTTACATGGTTTTGCTTTTCATCCCCCATTTTTTAACAGAAAAGAAGGTTAGCACAACACACACACACACACACACACATACACACATCATCATCAGCTCTATGGTATGAATATACAGGCAAAAGTGCCGATATCTATCGCTATCGTAGAGTGTTGAAATACTAGTCTAAACTTTTTGTAAGCTGGCACACTTATAATTTTATAGAGATATTATCATTGTTAATGGCTATTGGAAGAGCCACCCAAGGTTATTAATTAACAGCAAGTAGCATGCAGATGTCATTGACCACACTACTGGAGACTGTTTTTAAATACTGGTCATAATATGACTCACAAAAGTAGCAATTAAACTGATAATAAGCAAGAAGAGCAGCTACAGTGTAATAATCTCTTTCTTCTTTACATCCCACCAAGATTTTTTTCAACCAAGAGTTGTCTTGTTACTACACATTACATACAGATCTTAGGTACCTATCAAAATATCAAAGTTCAGATATGAATTCTTCAGTATTTTTAACAGGACTCCTGTCATGGTGCTGTTAACATGGAACAGTACAGAAGTAATAGACTGAACACACAGCAGGAAGCAAACTCAATTTCTAGCAGCTAATGGAAAGAAACGAGGAGTACGTATGCAACCGGCAGGTAGACAAGGATTGATAGTGGGATGTTTATCCCTGCTTCAAAATTAACCTCTAACGAGGTAGTAGCCGTGCCCCTAACTGAGTGCTGCAACTTCGTGTGGAAGGATCTGGTGTCATGGGCACAGCTTTTTCAGAAGTATTTAAGATCAATTTTTATATTATTATTACTATCATTATTATTGCTATTCTGTTCATCCTTCCTTACCAAACCAATAGACAACTTGCCGAGGAGGAACAATGATTAGTGTACCAAATGATATCCATCTTCTGATGGAAATATTGCTACCACTTCAGACCTGAACAACAAGGCCAACATATTAACATTGAATAGATAGTGTTGAGCACCATTTTAATAAGAAGATAGAATAGGGGATATTGATACAAATATCATGTAGTACGTCTGAACCTCATCACTATTAGCTAGATTGATGATACAAAAGTCAATCATTTTGCATGTAATAAATAGTAGAAAGTAAGTATGCAGTAACATATTAAAACATTATTTTATAGATTAAAGGTAGTCTCATAGAACGATTATATATAGGAAGTCGTATCTATCGTCCAATTTATAAGTATCATAATATAGTTATTTCCCCAAAGCTTATAGCGTATCGTAGTGACGATCAAAAGATAAAGGTATAGAAAGCATCCGAAAGGTTTATGAGCAAGCAATGTCATATAGTTCGTGGTCAATAACATTCAATGCTGCCCCTACTTTACATTCACGACGGAGGGATAAGTGATAAGAGACGAGGACGAGTCGTCGCTTCCACGATCGATTATGTTTTCTCTTTTTCTTCATAGCGTCGCTGGTGCTGGTGCTGGTGCTGGTGCTGCTGCTAGATAAGCTCGCCTCGTCGTCGAATGCAATCATAGAGGAACTTTCCAATCTACTTTCGTCGAATAAATAAAAAGGAATAGGATCATCAATTAATTGCCACCGTCTTTCAAACTCATCAACCTCCTCTTGTCTTTTCATCTTGGGATCTCTAATGTTGTCGTTGAACGAGTTGTTGATCCATGTCTCCTTGGTGTTCTTCCTTGTAGTGTATCCGATGTGATGATTTGACGCTTGCAACAATTTCTTCACCGCAGGGCTTGGTCTTGATAGATTAAGCATCGTTGATTTCTTTAGGAATATTACTGCTATTTGTTTTACTATAATATATATGCAATATCGAATACTTTTATTTTTCGTTTTATGAGCAAATCTGATCCGAGGGCAAGGACCAGATAGTCTGTGCTAATCGAAAAAACCCGTACATTGTTTGCTATTTTTTTTCAAAGGAAATCTGTACAAAATGCTAGGTCCAATTGATCTGAAACAGGTGACAAAACTGAAACGGATTCGAAACAGAAAAAATGGGATCATCCGTTTTATCTCGCCTCAGAAGGTCTTGGTACATCCATCAGTAGTGATTACATGTATATTATGTGCAGCGACTATACCATCATCGTGTTGAGTGTGCTCTGCAGTCCGCAGAAACTGTTCTTCGTTCAAAAGTTGGCGTATCCATTTCGATTCTTACTCCCACCACCCACTAACCACCACCGTGTATAATCCGTTTTTCTTTTTGATTGACTGTAGTAATACGCAGAGTAATACACAGGCTCAAGGCAGTGTGGACAATAAAAAAGAATTTGGCGAAAGAGATTATGCTTCGATCATGCTTAAAATCATGATCAAAAGTTTGCGTGCCGCGCGCTTGAAATTAAGCTGGCCCTGTAACGTTTAGAAAAACAAGCTTGTTGATTATTAATTATTATTATTGCATAGGACATCATGCTGCAGATGTCTACTAGAAATCGACAAGAAGGAAATAAAGAACGAATACGACAGCTCGAGTTGTGAAAGAAGAACAGGAGGGATAGGATTCATGAATAATGGGTTTCTGCTGGAAATGATTACAAGATAAGTACCAGAAGAAAAGCGTCATCTCATCTCAGATCAATATTTTTCAGATTATTCATATCCCTTCAGCTTTAATTAGCGTCGTATCACCTATATATGTATTTGATTTCTTACAGAACGTCTCTAGCTCTAGCGGATCTTCTGGGAATCTCGCCTCTTTACTAGCAGCTACTCTAAAGTATTGGTATTCTCACAAGTCTTGTTTTTCTTCATTGTGTATCCAGAAAATTCACCCAATGTTGCGTATTTTAACGGTGCTAAGCAATCCCATAGTAGAATGTCTCGACTCGTATAGGTTTTTTGAATTGTTGATACCTCATGAAATTATCTGTTATTAGACTGAATTGTATGCATCCAATCCAACTGTTAATCTTGCTAAAAGAGATGATGGTAAATTCTGAATTGCATCTTGATTCCCGTGGCTCAATAAGGAAACGTCATGGAAGGTAATGGTAGCATCTGGATATAATTCTGGCAAACGTTCTATAATGAATTCCATCAGTTCTAGTTCGTTCAGTTGAGCTTCGATTTCTGCATTGACAAGAAGCAAATATCTTTCCCTGGGCCAGTTGTTCACAGTAAATGACACCCACATACGTCTCTCGCCTTGACCACCGAAACTATGAATGATTATCGAAGTATCTGTACCATCTTCGTAGTCACCAAAAAAAGCTCCAAAGCCTCTGTTAATGTATCCATTGTGGAAACCTCCCAAACAGATCCTAACATTCTTTAACTTTTCTATCGGGCATGGTTGATGCTGGACGTTTAATGGTATCTCGAACAAACGACCACTGTTCTGGAAGTTTCCATTTTCTAACTGACCCTCCGCGAAACGAATGATTTCATCCTTATCTTCATCGTCGTCATCATCGTTGCTGTTGTTGTTGTTGTGTGCCATTACCTCATCACGACCGGTACCAGAAACAATTTGTACTTTTTGTGCAGCACGTAAACGTTCTTTCAATATTCGATTTTCTTCCTGTAAGTCACTAACGACTTGATCACGCAATATCGTCGCCACGAAAGGTGCTAAATCCGACATTTATCTCCTTCTTCCTTCTTGCTGTTTGTTAGGCCTTGTCTGCTATACACGATCAACAATTGCATGAAAGTGCAATGAGAAGGCAAATGAAAAAATTTAAGAATTAAGAGAAGAAATCTAAAAATGATATTCGTTCAAAATTAAATATTTTCGCTCGCCGACACGACATAATGCGCGCGTCATTTATCTTTGTGAAGGCTATCAGGCTGGCCCTGGACAGTTTTTCTGTTGTAGATTTTGTGTATTTTTAGACAAGTTGGAACATGCTGATATTTAATTGGGTACTAGTAGGAACAGAAGAGCCTCTAACCTTCATAGTGATCGTGTCTACCGGTATCTGCTCATGTGAAATTGTTGAAAAACTTAATTTACTGTTGATAGCTATTATATTTGACTGCAAAAAAATCAAAAGCTGTCAATTTTATTTTTCGAAAGGAAATTTAAAACTTAGATTTGTCTATTCGTACTGCAGTAGGTCCTTCATATCGAGCATATGTTCTCATTATGTGATCGTACCACATACAATATTGTGAATAATTGATAGTAAATTTTCGATGATGCATTTCATGATTCGCAACAGAGTACCCTAAAAATTCCACATCATACGGTGAATGATTTAACATGGCAAGCGCGGCATGGATATTGAAAAATAAGAATATGACCACTGCATGAGCATCTACTATATGTACAGCTGATAACACTGATGCCCACGTACAAAGGACACCAATTATATGCTCAATTGGATGTTCATTGCCCGCATCTAAATATCCTCTTGTTGGGAAATGTTGTCGATGATGATGTTTGTGTATTAGTGGATAGATAGCCGGCATGTGTAGTAGATGATGACATGGTGCGTAACATAAATCTAACACAACAAACATAACCACAAGAGCACCGATCGTATTTGATACACCAATGTCATCAATTTCCAATGACACATCCGGAGAAAACCATATATAATGACATAATCTTTGTACGAAGATCCATTCATGTACTGCATTAATAGATAGGAATATGATCGATTGTATATCGAGATCCACATACCGTACCGCCTTTCCGGTGGTTCGTGTTGGTAAAAAATTCTGACTGAAGATCGAATCCACCGCAAAGACCACCAAATGATCATAAAAGTTAATGGCACCTCGTATCGCTAATCCACCCAACATCCATTGATTAAGACTAAGATCCCATGGATTGAAAAATTCAGGTTTGTAGTAGAACAATGTTCCGATAGCACACGTTGTGCACGTATCGAGCACAATACTTTGAAGTTGCTGTATTTTCCTTCTATTGACTGACATTATATGTATAAATAATATATGTAAATAATATAGTTGCGTGTTCAATCTTCTTTTGTTTTTCTTTGTTTCATTCGTTGTTGTGCACGGTTTTGCTTTGTGCGTGCAATTTTCTCTCTATCTCTCCTATACTGTATATCAATATATTTTATTTGTCTCTATCTCTCCTACAAATCGAAGCTGTTGAACACCATCGAGTAAACGTTATCTTTCAATGATTACAACACACCATTGTCAATATGATATGTAACGACACAAAGGGGGAAAATTTTGAAAAAGCTGGCTAGCTGACGCATCTAGCATTTTCTTTTCTCTCTCCGAACGATCACGCGCGGAGAAAAAAAGGAAGTGGTCTGTCTGTCTGCCGTGATAATAATTCAAAAAACTATTCTAGTATTGTACTTATTCGAATGGATCTCTTTTGACAGTTCACGTTGTTGTTGTTGGCTCGTTTGTGCTGCGGCTGTTGTTGTCGTTACTGAATTTTTGCAAAGACACAATCCAGTAGCATTGATCCCTCTCTGTCTTTCTCAATTCCCAAAGTCTACTTCTAGTACAATTGGTCATTCTAATAGCAGGTATAATTAATATAGTAGTACAGAAAAGCATGAACGACGACGATGATGACGAAACGGCACGAGCCGTTGCCGCTATTGAAAATCAATTAAAAAGTTTTAAATCGCCTCTGCTCGATAATAATAATACTAAAAGTAAAAATCGAGATTCTTATTCTCAGAGAGGACAGCATATGGGTTATGACGATAATGGTGATGATATTATCATGGGTGATCACAATTACCAAATGAATGCCATGGAATGGTATCAACAACAATTACAAGAGGAACCTCCTACGCCTGCACAAAAAACACCCAAACGCACTCCTCTACTGGAACGAGCTGGTACTCCAGTTATGAGTAATTCATCAAGTAAAAATTTGTTGGCATTATCAGAACTTGCTAGTACACCAAGTGTGGTGGTCGCAATACCTATGGATTGGTAGACGATGATGATGATATGGACGATAACGACGATGATAAGTACACGGAGCCTCGTCCTGTTGAAACTCCAATGCTGCAACGTAGATTCAAAACTGTTTCTTCGTCGTCGTCGTCATCATCATCGAAATTTATCACCGGTGGGCAGACGTAATATCTCTCAAGGTGGTATTGGTGGTGCTATTACTAATACTAATACTATACTGCGATGATAACCAGCAGCCTCACAAAGAATAATCCTTCTTCGGCCTCCTTAAAGCAATATACATTTCGTAAATATCATGATGCACTTTATGATTACCTGAAGGCGAAACATAATATAAATGATCGTTTAGATCTTGAACGTGAAGAGCGGGGACTTCAACAAGAAGGTGATTATAATGATGACATGATGATGCATATGGATTCTTCGTGTACATCAGCGTCTTTGTCTCAGAACGAATGTCGTACCGAAGTAGAATATTGCAAAGCTCTTTGTCATATCGGATATTCGTTACCGATGGAAGATGAGGCATCGACAGAGGAGGGAAACTTCTGGATCTTCTAGTTAGTTTAAGAAAACTTGGTCTATCGGCATTGATTTGGCATGACGATTCCACGTCATTGACACAAAATTCTTCTTCCAAGCATTTTATCTACAACAACTAACAAGTAAGATTAATTCCACACCCAAGGAATTACTCGAAAGCATGATTCCATCATCTTCGCCGTCATCTGTTTCTTTTTCTGCACAACCACCCTTGGTTTACAAAGAAAGAATGAACTTTTGAAGTGGATTCAATCATGCTTGGTATTGGAATCAAAATCTATCAAGGGAGCGTTGCCTTCTTCTGCTGCTGGAAATATTACTACAGTTCAATCTTCTAGTCACCCCGATGATCCGACTATCCCATCCCTGATTTCAGAAATGGATGGAAAAATTCTTAAGACGATGATCCAAGTATGTCTTGCATTGATTCTAGAAGGACGGACCAAAGAAGCTTTAGACATAGCAAGACAGCGGGGACAATCTTGGCGGGCTGCTGCATGGATCGGAGGAGAACCTTTCGGATACACCACCGAAATTAAGGACGAAACAAAGTCTGTCGATAATATTTCCGTTGGTAATCCTAATCGATTTTTATGGAAAAGACAAGTCTGGAGGTCGGGTCGGCGTTTGCTTCAGAAACAACAAAATCAAGAAACTGACATCGGGAATGAAGAGGCTGCTATTTATTCTATCTTATCCGATGATGTCACTACCGCTCTAGACAATCCATGTATTCGATCGTCGTGGACGAAGTCATTATGCGTTTTGCTTATGGGAATGCGTGGTAGAACTCAAGATGAAGTCTTACATCGTCACAATATCAACCGAAGACGCAATGTCGGGACACGTAACGGGTTTCCAGGATATCAGTATGAAAAAGAAGAAAATGAACAATTGATGGCAACGGCTAACTTATCCACGATGACAGAGGCACAAGTCGCATCGACACTCACTAATAGTCACTTCCTTCGACAACAGGAACAACAACGACGAGAGATGAATAACAATAGTCGTCGTCGTCGTCGTCATCATCAATTTTCATCCAAATCGGCTATTATGGCATTTGTAACGGGAAAGTCAGCCATATTACAACTTTGTGCTGAAGAAACATCTCAATTAGTTTCGGATCTTAAGGAGGTTTCGTTGGGAAAGAATGACGATGATGATTATGTAAATCAAGACTGGGAGGGAGTAAGAGTCATGACGCATTTGACACTATTTTTAGATTCGCTACAAGAATCTTCTACACCGATTCTCCTTGATGGCGTTAGCGAACAAAAGGATGAAATCTTGTTCGAGTATGTACAATATCTTGAATCCAGGCCCGACTTGTGGCACATGTTAACATTGTACGTTAGTCTATTACCAAGACCAAAGATACAAGAATATTACCCGAATGTTTTAGTGAAGGTTTTGGATGATTCGGAACGCAAACTGATGACGGGACAAATTCGTGATCTTATGCCACGATTGGAGTTGCCTCTTCTTCGGAAGATTGTACGGTTATCATTATCAGCTCCTTCCGGTAGCATTGGTGATGAAAGTGAGGAGGTCATGGATAAGATTAAGTGCAACTCCCTCCAGTGGCTGTTGCATCAAGATGATCACATGGGTGATGCTTTGATCTGTGCGAATATTCTCTTCAGAGACTTATTGTTGAACGAAGAAGAGGATAAAACGTACGTTGCCATGACCTTTATGAACGATAACCTCCCCGAGAACTTCCTGGACTTGGTACGCCAGACTGTCTCTCCAATCATTGAAGAGGAAGACGAGAATAGCAATACTGTGCTTAATCTAGGCATGGAACGCACTGTATATACGACAAAGGTTGATAATGCCATGACAGAATATGTGGCTTATAATAGCTACTTAGAAGCATACGGTACTTTTGAAGATTGGAAACAAATCTTAGAAGAAACTCCAACAGCATTAGAAGATCATCAGCTTCCTGATGCTACGAATCTCAACGAGACCGAAAAAATATTGCTAAAACTAACTTTCTTCGAAGCTGGGTTAAGGAAAAGAAAAAGCATTTAGAAAAGACACTTCACGCTGCAGAAGAAGCACGTCTTGCTTTACACAATGTTTTAACCCATCCCGGTGGTTGGTTGTCTGCAGATGAAGATGAATTTGCCAATATTCATCGTTCGGATGAGGAAGAACAAAATCGTCAACGAGATATTGAAAAGATCCGGTCTCGTCATCTTGTTTTGGCCGTCAACCTTTATCATGAGGTATGCGAAGAAACCGCATCATGGTTGTCTCGAAGTCTTAATGATACCGAAAACATCCATCTTCCAAGAGAAGAAGTGCTCATCCTTCTACAAAAATCCAATGCCAGTAATAGTACAGACACAGACATTTCGCCGACACCTGCATTTTGGTACCAACATGCTCTTGATTTAGCGACATTGGTAGCAAGCGATAAAAATGGTATTTCTAAGGCCTATTCTCCAAGCGACCTAAAGGACTTTATCTCAAAACTTGCTGAAACATCGATCTCCAAATTGATGAATGTCTAATACTTGTTGCAATAAAGGATACATACTTTGTAAACTGAAAAGGAATTGTAGATGATTTTTGAAGGAGTACCGATGGCGATAAAAAGGGTGTATTATTCTACAGCATTGGTCTCAAGGGAAGAGGTTACACTAAGCATCGTACTAAATTATTTTTTAATGCTCTCTACTTCTAGCTAGAATGATAATTAATAATGAATCGATGGATTAATTAATAGTTGGTACGAAGGAAGTTATATTAAATATTAGATTGAGTTGAAATAGCTAGATGTATGTGTAGGGTTAAGTCAAATTAGATATTCAGTGACATGCAGCAATATGACATAATTCCAGTAATGCTTTTTTGTGAGTCGGACATTATTTAGGATCAGATGGAGGTTAGGCTTGAAGTCGTCTTATCGATTTCTTGAAAAAACTGCACTTTTCCTTGAACTTGACATCTTTCATCGTTCATATTAATTCGTTCAATGGTTGTATCTCGTCCCAATGGCAAAACCATTCCTGGCGATCCTATTGGCAGCCAAATTACTTTAGGTAAAAACTTTCTTGTCCAATCATTTGTGTTGCTCGGAAGAGCAGCATCAACATCCACTCGAGAAGCGGGAGCTTCGAATTCTAGGCCATTATTACTAGTATTTCCCCATATACTTCTTCCCAATGCACGAACCTTCGTTCGAAGGGTGAAAGACAGATTTCCCTGATCGTTTGGTAACAACGCAACACAGGGAAGATAAAGATATTCCCCCTTACCAAACGTTGGATCACCCTGCAAATCAAAGGATGTTGCAGAAAGAAGTTTTGATAGTTGAAACGATGACGATTCGTTCTCTTTCCAAACAGACATAACATTATTATTATTGCTATTGCTATTGATCCTGGTAATGCTACCACTAATATTAGAGTTTAATGTTGTCGCTTGTTGCTGTTGATCTTCAACTTCCTTTAACAGCTGATTAGTTGCATCTGTAGCGGCAGCTGCCAGTGGCAAGGCAGAATTTGCCATGAAGGATTGTAGGATAGATTTTGTGAATAATCTGATAAGCGATGATTGTGCAATATTATCATTATTCAATGTGAATTCATAATTGAATTGACATGGTTCGCCGCCTATTATTGTCCATAATAAACGTTTTAATCGTTGAAAGCTCCTCTTAGTAGTCTCAGTTGTTTGTTTTATATATTCATAATTTAAATATTCCTTCGTCATCAACCGTATTCGTTGATTCCTCAACGTTTCAGAAAACAATAACAAAAAAGCTATAGACTGATATCGAAACAAAATTGAAATCGATGCCAACCTAAAACAAATCTTGTTCACGTTGGATTGAGAATTATAATAATCCATCATCATTATACGTTGTCGCTGGTCCATCGACATAATTTTAATCAAGGGAAATAATAAAACCAGTGACGGAGATATAAATAAAATTGTACATAATAATGGTATCAAAATAGGCGTGTAACCAAATTGTAAATTTTCTCCTTTAATATCTAATTGGTCTATACTTAGCCACGGTGATTGATTATTTTTCAATGATATTGATATTTTTTGAAATCTGCCTTGTAAAACATCTCGATTAGATTTAGCTGTTACCATCACTTGTTTCTTTCCGTTATTAGCACTGTTTGCATTGCCAAGTCCGATACGTGTTATGCCATTTAAACTAGCTGCAACCACCGAACACAACCTCGGTTGCCCTTGTGAGTTGTTGCGAATTGACCAAGCATTTGATGGTTGTGATAATAATGATACAATAGAACAGGACAACAAAAGAATTCTTCTAGCGTAAGGAAACATCATTCTTGTTTGATGCTTTTGATTTGTTGTTCTGTTTTGATGAGGAAGATTTTTCAAGAATTTGTGTTTCGAGATAAGAAATTTACAATATGAATTACTGTACGATCAATGAGCTCAGAGCTGAGCGCAACAGGTATCATAACGTGACTGGACCTTTTAAGTCACGAACGAACGATAAAATTAGCTACTAGTACATTTAACATGAACAGTTTTCAACTTTCAACACATCATAAACAAGAACACATAACACATCTTCGAAACTTCAAATCTTAGTAATTTCAATCTTAGAAGAATATCATAAAGCCCACATCTCATCGCAAGAATTGAAGAAGGAGAAGAAGATGACAATGATGACTGACAATGCTTGATCTATTCTCCACAATGATGTGGTATTTAAATAGGAGAATACGGATTACGAGTTTCCTCTTATTACTTACGTCGTATCCATTCGCATGCGCACCGAATACAATATACGACACCCGATCCACACTACCTACTTTTTTATTCGACTATGATTTGTGTTGGTCCGATGAATTTAATGGAGTTGAATTAGATGAATCAAAATGGGGTTATCGGGATCCTGGAAAACGAGGGGATGCTATAGAAACCAAAGAAGCTGTTAGTGTTTCAGATGGAGTATTATCCATTAATACTCATACAGATGAAAATGGTGTCCATAAAACTGGTATGATTGGCACTCAAGATAGATTTATGCAAAAGCAAGGTTATTGGGAGGCAAGAATCAAGTTTGATGATAGACCTGGTATGCATTCCGCCTTTTGGCTCCAATCACCTACAATCGGAAAACCTATTGATTCTCCAAAAAAAGCGGGAGTAGAAATAGATATTGTCGAACATCGTAAACATGATGGAAATGGCATCGATATTGAAAGTATACTTGAGATGGCACTTCACTGGGATGGATATGGTGATCATCATCAGTTTGTAGGTTCGATTGTTGATGAGAAGCAGTTACAGAACGGAAAATGGAACACCTATGGAGTACTATGGGACGACAATCGATACAATTTTTATTTTAATCGTAATAAGATCTGGACGTACGAAGGTGAGGCAATATCAAATCGAAGCCAATATATTATTTTCAGTTCCGAAGTAAAGAATAATTCTTGGGCAGGAATAATTCCAAAAGATGGTTACATATGCGACAATGAAGCAAAAATGCAAGTTGATTATGTTCGTGTATATTTACAAAATATTAATGAAACGTCGTCATGTCTGGAATATAATCGTCAAATTATAAGTTCCCAGTGATTCTGAATGAATCGCCACATAGTGTATCCAGTAATTACAATATCCTAGAACAATTTCGTTGAGGGTAGGTTTTTCTTGCTATTAAATAGTCATTTAGTAAACAGATCTATATTAATTAATATTTGACGAAGGGAGATCTTTGAAGTTGATCTTTGTCATTTTCCTCGCATGCATACTTTTGAGATGCCGGTGTGCATGCGGTTACACATGGATTTTAAGTTTATCCTTGATGTCTTTTCGATTACTTTAACACAGTTTAATGTTTCGTCTACCTAATTGTAATCGTTCTATTTGCAGCATGTTAATATTTTCTAGAGTTAAATCATTTCGAAACCATTCCAACGTAGAAGGTGCATATCTCACAAATTGAATCGATGCATTTTGAGAAAGATTTTCTACCTGTGTTGTAATACCTGCTTCCTCTATATCGTGAAGGTTTTCCATTTTTGAGCTCTTAATTGAAAGATATTCCATAGCCTGGTGTTGGTATCAACAAATGAACAAACTAATGTGATTGTTTTCTGGGTCATTTAAGTCTGTTAATGAATACTTAATATAGGTGGAGGCATTGAAAACTGAATAGTCCATAAAAATACCATCTCAATTTTTGCTGAGGCATACTTTTTATCACTCTCTTTTGTAATCGATGGAGCTATTTTGTTCGGAATTTTCCTAGGAAGCAACGACAACATGCTATGTTCGACGTGGGAGTACTGTACTTAATACTATTACGATTATATGATACGGTAGTGCTGGCGGTATTGGTATTGATTGGTTTGTGTCAAGACAATCGAGCGTTGTTGCTTTGGATAAGTAGTTTTGAAAATTGAAATGATTGACCCATGAGCTATCTAGTCATTATTTAGATCTGAAGTTTTCAAGTGTGAATGTGACATTATCTAGATTTGAAGTTTTCAAGTATGTGAATGTGAGTCCATGCACCTGCAACTCTCTTACAGCTGGAAAGCTTTTGTTCCAGTTTAATATCAAACCAAACAGCTGGAAAGCTTTGGTTCCATTTAAAATCCAACCAAACAGTTGTTGCTTAGACAAGAGAACAATAGAATGAGGCAACAGTAAACGCTCGATTGTTCATCGTGATTTCTGTCTTTTTCCCATTCCATGTAACAAAATTATGAAGAATAGGGTCATTCTGGTTGACAGTCTATTTGTAACTGTTCATGGAACGGAAAAATGTCACTAACTGGATTAAGTCAATGTTAGAGTCATTCTGGATGACGATAATAAATAAATAAAACTCTTAAATGTTTAATATCTCATCTTCCCCCAACATCACTATTATCTATATAGGGGGCTCTGAAATAATCGAAATGGCGATTATATATATAGGGGCTCTAAAATAATCGAAATGGCAACTATTTCTTTTTTCTGTTTCATGAACATAAAAAATAGGCAATATAGACACAGTCATTCCAGCCAAAGAACTGTTTATAACAGTTCATTAATCCTAATTTCTCTCAGCAACCAGAATCTTCTAAACGTGGATGACCTTTTTTATTTTCTTTATAGCATGCACGACAGCCTATCTTGAGAAATACAATTCATGGAATGGAAAAAAGGTAAAATTGTTTGTTTACTGTCACCTCAATGTGAGGGGTGGCAACTATCATATTGTATATAAATTATAAGATAGAGGAGTACAGCAGTTGAGGAGGAATAAGATCAGATAATGAGGAACAAATAACACTTCTAGTAAAAAATTAAAAAATAAAGACAAAAAGAAAAAAGAGAACAACACCTAGGATTCCAACGTGGTCCCCCTCCGTAGTACTAACCAGGCCCGAACATGCTTAACTTCGCTGAGCAGACTGGAAGCGGTGCTGTCATGTTGGTATGGTCGTTCTCTCTTTTCAAGGTGAAATCTAGTTTATTATACAACCATACATTGAATTGTACTGTAGGTTTCTACGATCAACTGTTACAGTATCCTACGGAAATACGAAGTTGGCGATGATGATGGAGATGATGTCTATAATAACAATAATGATACAGTATGTCTAGCATGCAGCAACAAGAACAAGCCGTAGTGTATTGTTCCAATGAGCAAGAATATTACCAAGCTATCGAAGCAGCAGGTCCTCATAAATTAGTTGTTGTTGACTGCTATGCTGAATGGTAAGTTTAAGTGAAGTTTTTCTTAAATCGACGTCGTCACGTGTTTTGTTTTACATTCTTTTTTGTTTTGTTTCCTTCGTCTTGTCATCTTAAAAGCTCTTTTTTCTTTTCTTCTTCTTCTTCTTCTTCTTCTTCTATTTACCTCTCTATTATAAATAATTTTGTTATTTATATCTTTTTTTTATTTTAAATCAGGTGTCCACCATGCAAACAAATCGCACCAGTATTTGATGCATTGGCACGTGAAAATTCACAAACCACGAATGATATTGTCTTTGTAAAAGTGGATGTCGATAAAGTACCAACTATAAAATCTATACTAGGTGTGTGGGCCATGCCATCATTTTTCTTTTTAAAGGATGGCAACAAAGTTGGTTCATTTATGGGTGCCAATGAAAATTTATTAAGAAAAGGGATTGCTAATGATGGTTATGTTGGTAGTATATGTTCCTCGTGCATCATTCAATGAATGATCTACTAGAATGAAACGACAAACAATAGTAATATGACAAACAACTTAATAATGGC
Organism: Fragilariopsis cylindrus CCMP1102; assembly: GCA_900095095.1. Classification (NCBI taxonomy): domain Eukaryota; phylum Bacillariophyta; class Bacillariophyceae; order Bacillariales; family Bacillariaceae; genus Fragilariopsis; species Fragilariopsis cylindrus. Next base: position 758 of record FMBT01000212.1, on the reverse strand, counting down.
GACGACAGAGAGTGATAATGCTAATGATTTTGACTGAATTTGAGTTTGAATTTCTACTGGTAGTTGGGTGATGGAAGGGTTGTCAATATATATTATTATTGCTATTCGCGGGGGGCGTGTTTATTCTCCAACGATTTGATTTGATTCGATTTTGATTCATAATATCTTCTCCTGAAGAGAAATGGTTAGAGCTAAAGAGGTATTTGGATGTATTGATTGGCAAGAATAAGGTGGAAAAGAAGTTCAAGCAGGCAAAGGCCATGGGGGCGGCTGACAAGTCGAACATTGAGTTGTGGCCTGTTGCAACTGTGTTTAGATACACCTACGGTTGAACAAGAGATATGATGTAAAAAATGGCACGCATGATGTTAATTTAAAGTATCGAGATTTTGTATATCTATTCGTCCCAAATTACCACGCATCGAACTTCAATACTTTCTCTTTCGGTTGTATCAGAACTGGTATCTAGCAATGATGAATGTAGAGACATGGTGCTAACATCGTCTTTCTCGTCCTGTTCCTGTCCTTTTGCTAAACCTCCAAATGAATCCCACTGCTTGATAAGAAGTGCCTCGTCATGCTCCATAGCGGGATAGTACCACCACTGCTGTCGTGGGTGGTGGCACACGAAATAATTTTCACCGATGCGATCCTTGTAATGAATTTGAAACGTTCTCAAATCATCAAATTTTACCGTGTGGGCATCTACGCATGCCAGTGGGTACTGCCTCACCGGTTTGTCCTTTTGCAAGTTCCTC
>FMBT01000463.1:0-88595 GCA_900095095.1 Fragilariopsis cylindrus CCMP1102 | reverse complement strand
CATCCTCATGGTCCTCCTGTAACCGTATCTTCTTCTATGGTTGGACCTCAATATCATGGTCATCCAGCAGCTGGATTCTACCCACCATATTATTCTGGCTTTCATTCTCCCATAATGAATCAACATAATGGACAACATCTACTACTTTTGGTTCTCCGTACCAGAACCTACCAGGTGTAGCTTTGTCACCACTGAAAAGATCGTCAAACAATGGCGTTACTATGAACGGAGAAGAAAAGGATCGGAGCAAACACGAAAATGCTACTATACCATCGATATCCGTTCGTAGCAATTCGACCTCGACGACGATGATGGAGGATCAAAGTATCAATAGTAGTAGCAGCAGTAAGGGATCTTTTAATACTGTAACTGACGGAACTCCGCCAAGCTGCAAAAGATGTGTCCCATTGCAGGAACCCATTCCATCCAAACACTGGGGGAAAGATGAAAAAACCAAAGATTTGATCCTTCCTGACTTTCATCGACTAGTGAACTTCCCCGATTACTTGTCTAAGTCACGTGGTTTTGTACCTGGTGGCGGTGACACAAGCTCATCGGGATGCTCCATGCTGCCGGTGGCAAAAAGAATTGTGTTATGTGTGGTAAACTTCGTATTTGTTCTGCGTCCAGTTTGACCGAGAAGGGTCGATCAGGTGGCGGTGGTGGTATCAATACTGATGGTGATGATGGACACATTATTCCCCGTCAAAATAAGGGATTGTGTACTGCCTGCGATGTGGCTGTATGGGTTGTAATGGCCGACGGATGGAGATCAAGTGGTGTAAGGGATGCAAAAACTTTCGTCATTGGGCTGCATTTGGTGACAAGGGAGCTGCAACTAAGTGTGTACGATGCCGACACCGTCAAAAGGAAAAGTATGCCAAGCAAAAGGAAGTGATGCGAGTTAAACGCAACACAAAACGAGGCGTTACCGAAGAGACTCACTCCTCTCCTTCGTTAAAGAATTCTTTACCTACGAACCATGCCATTGGCTCCGACGAAAAAAAAGAGGACGAAACGTATCTCGCAGCAGCGCGAGGACTCAGAAGTCTGATGAATGCTGCTATTACCAAATAAAGATCAAGTGAGTCATATGTTTTTTTAAGCCAACGAATAATATTCTTTCTACTGTCGGGCCCACCACAACTGCTATGCGTGTGGTGCTAGTTCTCCGACGGTTTTTAAATAATGTTTATTTGGCTGGAAAATATCTGTTGGGAAAAAATAACAGAATCGTGTTGCTATATTAAAAAAATCGACCTAGGGAAAAAATAAATGATAATAGAATATTTTATCTCATTACAAACTTAGCAGTTCAGCATATACTTTAAGTTGTTAAATTATATAGCAATCACTTTAATAGTAAAATTTGGTACTGTAGTGAGCTTCATATTGTAGCTTAGACTACTTTCATTTGGCATGTCAGAGCAAGGCGCTCCATATTCATAAGCACATGCTGAAAACGAGTTAAAGTCTTCATCATGTATAACAAAGCTGATATGTTCCTAAAGCACAAGGTTCAATATTGATAATAATAGTATTGATGGTAATCACAGCAAAAGATTCATGATGATAATTTTAAGATGGAGGACAAAAAGAGGAGGAACACACATTGGTTGCTCTTGTAGGGGGCTGCAAGATAATCCATGGTAAGTAATACAAATCTGCTCTGTGCTATTTTCCTCTGAATTTCAATTCAAAGGGAATCCAATTAAATCTACTGCATGCAGCACTGCCTGCTCACTTATCCTATCTTAGTACACAAATGACAAGCTGTCCAAATTTTAGTTCCAAGGAAGGGAGCCTCAAAAACCTTCCCACTACACCCCTACCTACTACTGTCCTGCATGTCCTACACAAGTAAATCTGCAAATCTACTGTTGGAGAATTTTGCCAGGTCATCAACAAATTAACTCATGCAGTATTGTAATGACCACCATCATGAACAACATGCTACAGTACTAATTCTCCTTTTTTTATACACAACGATGTTCTGTCCTCTCGCAATTGCATTGCAATTTCGAAGAAACGGTTTTTCTGCATGGACACTGTTACACAGCCAAGAAGTTCGCATTGCTGTCTTCTATTATATTATTATTTATTTATTTGTTTGTCAACCCACGTGCCCAAACACTACATGGAGTAGTGGCAGCACTATCGTCATTTATTTATTTAACATTTAAAAATTGTATGGGCCACAAACATTATTTAGACCACAACATAAAGTAGATCATACTTAATCATTCCGCACATGCGCGCGATGAAGTCTAAAGGTTTGAGCCACAAATCCAGTACGTCGTACATGATGCATGTAATTTCAGAAATTCGCTTTTTCAAAGTACTGTAATCAATCACCAATCAATCAATTCTTTGGGTCGAAAGTACGTCGTTAATTAACGATAATGCCAAAAGTTTCCAAAGTGTATTGGTTTGTTAGATAGTCGTTGATGAAGAAAGAAATAGCAATTGCAATGCACCACAATCACCACCGATAAACCAACGATAAGAAAAGCAGCTTTATTATATGATAACCTATCATGAAAGGATGGAAGATGAAACTGATACGGTGGCAGAAAGTAGGAAAACGAAGTAGCTCGACGGCGGTTGCATCACCAATCAACAACAATAATGTCAACCATCAACAATAATCTAAATAGTTGTCTAAAAATAGCTTGCTTGACAGCGATGATTCTATTTCAATGAGAAGAAGTGGTCAAAAGAATCTTCATCTTCCGTTTTCGGTAGTAGTGGTGAGGACTCCTCTCATCATCAGCAAGCGCTGATGCATCATCACGACATAGTATACCATCATCTAATAATGTAGCAGATACAGATGATCATGATCCTATTGCTGGTAGTGCTAATAGTTGTACAAGTAACTCAGCAAACACGACTTGCGGATCTTCGAATAGTAGTAATAAATCAAGGACGAGGAAAAAGAAAATAGTTCGATTTGATGTTGTTCAGATTCGAAAATATGAACGTACAATAAGTGACAACCCCTGTTGTAGTTCTGGTCCTCCGATAGGGTAAGAATATATATATATACTTTACACTGTATAACAATGTCTGATTTATCTGGTGTGTTACTCATAACTTGCATAATGTCTGGTGCCTGATGATTCGATTCGATTCGATTCATATTATTTTGCTCACATTACGTAATGTATTGACACATTCCTTCACTTCGTCCTATCTTTTCCTTTCTTCTTCTGTGTTTTGACTTCGATATCGATTTCGATTTTCACAGTATTGGTTGGAAACATGGAGATATTAAGATAATAAATATTCATGAATACGAACAAAGTCGTGAATATGGACGAGTCACAAATTTAGGTATGGTCCTTACAAGAGAAGAACGAGAACAGTTATTAATGTATTGGGGTGTACCGATACCATTAATAGCTGGTAGTACTCGTGCAGCATCCAAAGCAAAGCATCAACGGAGACAGACAGTTATTAATACAAGAAAGATGTTTAAATTAGAAAAGGCTATGGAACTTGCATCAAGAAAGTTAAAAAGAGCATTACTGATACGTAGTAGTAGTACTACTACTACTAAAAAACATGCAACCGGAACAATCGATGAAAATAATACAGATGATGATGATGATGACGATCGTTTGGAGGAGGAGGGAATAATACCGGAATCAATGGCGCATCTTGTATCGAAATCAAACAACACTCTTCTTCTTGAGAACGATCATAGGACTGCCGAAGACACGATGACTGCTTCTTCCTATTCACTCGATGATAACGAGAATAAAGAAACAGAACAGATCCATAATATTCATGTCACAGAGCCGGATGATGATATTATTGGAAAAATGGATATGAGTGTTAAAACTGGTGTTACTGGGAAAGACGCTAACGAAGTAGATAAAGATGTAAAAGATGATGATGATTATACGCTGGGTGCTACAACATTAGGGAACAACAGTGCTTATACTACACCTTCAACGATCGAAATGGAAAATTTCTATCGAGAATTGGAACTAGAATTATTTGGAGATGAAACTGAACTTCCATCATTTGTTGGACAAACTTTAGAAGTACCATTGAGCAAATTTACAAATACATCATCAAGTAATGCAAACGCAAATAATAATGGTATGGTGATGAAGGAGGATACTTCTTACCACTCGGGTACTTCAAATTCTAATCCACAGTCTGCCTTTGTTGAAAAATACCGAGGAGTAGGACCTACGCCTGTTTTTGCAGCTGATGATGAATATCGAAACTGCTTATGCAATTACTCTCCCATGTATTATAATACGAATAGTGCTCAACAACAACATCAACAGCAGCAAGAGATTGCAAGAACTATAAACTATCAGCATAATAATAACTATCACAATGAAGTCGGAGAGGATGATTACAATTGTCACCCGTTTCCTAATCATCCCCCTCAAGCAGGTCGATACGAACCAACACATCATTCGCCAGTTGATAGTAATATTACTAACAACCAACGATATCACGGACATTCGTTTGAATCAGCAGGTAGTAATAATGACTTGAATACACACACAACACAAAACCGCAGTATGTATGGTGATCCTCATCCACAAAGGATGATTTCATACCCTCGTAGTGGTATTTATGAACCAATGCATAGACCAATGAATAATAATGGTAATAACTATCGACGACGGAATGGCTCTTTTGATGATTCTACTTACAACCAGACTACAACAAAAAATCAATTTCTACAATCATCTTCTCATGAAGCACCAATGAATGAAAATGATTACTATAACTATCGACGACGGAACGGTTCCTTTGATGATTGTACTTACAATCAGACTACTACAGAAAACCAACAATCTCGACACTCTCCTCTTGATGAAAGTAGAATGCAATATCATCATCACACCCAACAATTTCGGTCTTCATCTTTTTTGATAGAGCATTCATTAGCAAATAATAGTGCAGAATCTTCTTCTTTTCGACGGGGCAATGCTGATGCAGACTATTATCATCATCATCATCATTGTCATCATCGTCAATACAATAAGTATGATGGAGAACCGCAAATTCGAAATATGCCATTCCATGATCATCTCTCACCAAATCAATGGATGGAGGGTAATATCGATGGAGAACGATTGTCGTACAATAATGCAACCGTAACTATTACTGAAGGGACTAGTCCTTGAAATTGAATACTGCTTATTTTTCTGTCCAATTATCAACCTTTTTTTTACTATTATAATATAATCCAACTATTTCTAGTGTAGTTGTATTAGGTTTATACAAGTAGGGGGCTATGTTATCCGACAGAAGTAGTCTTCTAGTACTAATAATTTTAGTAATAATGCTATGTTACAAAGAATAGCAACTGGAATATTATTTTCATGTTATTTCTCGATCATGTGCAATTAATTTCTTCGCGCTTATTTATAAATTCAAATATTGTATAATTGTAGTGTGATCCATGAAACAATTGTATATAATTTTAGCTCTATTACTATATCTTGTGTATTGTTTATAGCCTATTGTGTGTGTGTGTAGCCAGCTACGGTAGAAAGTTACAATACAGTATGTTGGGTATTTCACATTTTTTTATGTTATTGTTGTTTCCTTTCGTCAATTTTCTTTTGTCTTTCTGCCATATCTTCATCAAGGTCTTGCATAGAACTATCTAATTCTTTTTTCAAATCTTCCATCCGATCATAATCTGTTTTTCTATCATCTAGAAACTTTCTTAATTCAAGTGTATTCTGTGCTTTAAATATAGCCTCTCTGGCAACTTTTTCTGCATCTATCCTAGCCTTTGATGAACCTTTTCGTTTTTTACTAGCATCCGTGGAGTCTCCTCCATCGTCGTCGTTATTATTGTTTTCATCATCATCTATTCCTGTCTGTCTCTTCATTGGTGCTAATATCAAATTGGCAAGAGGATTACCAAGTAAAATATCTCCAATAATACCAACAGAAACGATAAGCGGTACATATTGACGCCATGTTTCTTCTGCCGACAACATTACGGACGAAGAATCAATCATCATTGAATGCTGAACGGACGCCGTATTCGCCGACCCATATTGGTTTTTCAATTTGTTGAGTAGTAGCGGCGGCGAAGTGACAACAAATCCAGATATAACAGTGAAGATGGTCAAAAGAAGGATGATTGAACAGTATGCATTGCAATTATAGTATCCCATGATGGCTTTTAGACTTTGGCGTTTGGCGGCAGCGCGTGTCTCTCTGTACAGATTCGAAATTCGAAATGTTTCAGTTGCTGTCCTCTACTTTGGTATTTATTTAATTTCTTGATGTCATGTGGTTGACGATTGAATCTTCCAAGATCAAAGAAGAATGGATCAAAAAATCTCATCAGCATCTCGTGAAGCACACAGCTGTTTTTTAACAGGAGGATGTGTCGATGCAAATGCATTTACAATTCGCGTCGTAGGGTTTTTGCAATATGTCATTCGTCGCAGCGAAGTCTGTCTGCATACGTGTCGATCACATCACGTGACACATGATCTACCTATGCATGATTGAACTCTCCTGTTGTTGCCGACCTCTTAAATTTTACGTTTTCTGTAGAATTTTGATTGTAATTGCAAATTACCGTACCGTATTCCGTATTCCGTATTCTGAGTATCAATGACATAATCTCAATCAATCACAAAAACAAACAGTTGCTAAAAAAAAGGAAGAAAGAAAGAAGAAAATCGAAAATATGCTGAAGTCCACCATCACCAATGTCATTCGCCGCAATAGTCGTGTTCCAGCGACTAGAAGTTTCGCATCATTTGCTGAAGAGACCATGGCACTGGAGGGAAAATACGGAGCACACAACTATCATCCACTACCAGTCGTTTTGAAAAAAGGAAAGGGTACAAAAGTTTGGGATGTTAATGACAAAGAATACTTTGATTTCCTTTCAGCGTACTGTGCTGTCAATCAGGGTCATTGTCATCCAAAAATTATTGGCGCACTCAAGGATCAGGCCGAGACATTAACGTTGACCTCAAGAGCATTTTATAATGATACTTTGGGTGAGTATTCGAAGTTTATCTGTGAATACTTTAACATGGACCGTGTATTGCCTATGAATACTGGTGTCGAAGGAGGTGAAACAGCAATCAAATTAGCTCGAAAGTGGGGGTACCAGGTGAAGGGTATTGCACCAAACAAAGCTCGATGCTTATTTGCCAACAATAATTTCTGGGGTCGAACCTTAGCAGCCATCAGCAGTAGTAACGATCCAACTGCATACAACGAATTTGGACCATACATGGAAGGATTTTCGTCCGTTCCATACAATGACTTGGGATCTTTGGAAATGGAATTTCAAAAAGATGCTGAAAATATTGCCGCATTTATGGTTGAACCCATTCAAGGAGAAGCTGGTGTGGTCGTTCCCGATGATGGTTACATGAAAAAGGTAAAGGAAATGTGTAAGAAGTATAATGTTTTGTTAATTGCCGATGAAGTACAAACAGGGTTATGTCGTACTGGACATCGATTGGCCTGCGATCATGATGAAATTCTTCCTGATATTCTCGTCATAGGTAAAGCTTTATCAGGAGGTGTAATTCCCGTATCGGCTGTATTAGCGTCGGAGGAAGTCATGCTCACTCTGAATCCAGGTGAACATGGATCGACCTACGGCGGTAATCCGCTAGCGTGCAAGGTTGCAGTGGCTGCATTAGAAGTACTGAGAGACGAAAACCTAGCAGAGAATTCACAGGCACGAGGTGAGCAACTGAGAAAAGGTTTGTCAAGTTTGGTAGGAAATTCGGCCGTAGAAACTGTACGCGGCCGTGGACTTCTAAACGCTGTCGTAATCAATCAACCAAAGGGAGGATACGGTGATGCTGGGAAGGCTATGGAATTATGTGAAATCATGATGGAAAATGGTATGTTAGCCAAGCCAACACACGGAAACATTATCAGACTTGCACCTCCGTTGACTATTTCTGAAGGAGAAATTGATCAATGCTTGGAAATATTTGAGAAGAGTGTTCGTCAGCTTGACGCTTAAACGCTAAAGCTAAAAGTAAGTTAATAAATAATTTATAATCTAGTCAAGAAATAGGAGATTACGACACCTGAAACTAAAAATATATAAATACACATTAATGAATATACTACACTAGCTAAAATTAAATAGAAAAAAGATGAATGTTATATTGAAAGAAAGATCAATGAAGATGAAGTTTGTTCCGTTATCTGACTATTTTGGCTCTTTTTGGAGTCTGCTGTGTTGTAATACATTAATAATAATATATGTTCAAGCAGAGGTACTAACTTAGTACAGTAATAAATAATGCGAAGAGTGTTTGTTGGTCCTAGCTTACCGTAGTTTGTCGAACAACTGGCGAGGATTGTGTGTTCATTCACTAGTGACTCGTGATTCTATTAATTTAGAAATCAAATCAAATTGACGCAGTGAATAATAATATTCGAAGCCTTACGATGGGAACAAAGAAAAACCCATTTGTACAAGTATCGAGAGTTGCATTTAAAGCTTACTACCTGTTGCGTTATTTCAATTTACGATAGAAGTTATCCAAGACAAGTCTAATTATCCACGATGCCAAGAAAGTAAGTATTTCCGTTCCGGTATCAAGTGTTTTGTGTAAACGAAACAATACATCTATTCTTTCTATTCTCTCACACTAAGTTATCATTGTTTTCTATTTTCCTTTTCGTTTTGCCGAAAAGATACGGTTTTTCGATAGATTTAAATCTCAAAGAGAATCATGAAGGATACATTGTACTGTCGAAATGTCCTTCTACAGTTGGTCAGTCACAGCTACAAAAAGCAGAGCATAAAAGTGTGAACCCAACAGGAGCACCGGCTAAAAACAACGTCGCACTTGTAGCTAAACGTAAACAAAAGGCTATGGCTATTGCAATGAAGCCGGGGAGTCAAGTTGCAATGAATGCATTTATGATGTACATGTCTGGTTCCAATTTGAATATTTTCTCTATAAATACAACAAGTTCAGCTATTTTGACACCAATAACGAGTATATTTGGTATTAATCGTACATTCGCTAATTTGGATGTTGATACTAATATGGCAAAAGCAATATATGTCGGCCTTAATTTGGTCTGGTTAGCGGTTGGTTTATATAAAATGAGCGCGATGCGATTGCTTCCAACTACGTCAGCTGATTTTGCCGACTCGATTGTTTGGAAAGATATGATGGAAACATCTAGCATCCCATCTATTATGGGTTAATTTTGTGACGCTATCGATGTACTTCCCTGCACTATGTGTCGTTGTTGGGATTTATAATTTACTGCGATTGTATTGTTTCAAGATCGGTCTTTTTGAAACGTTTAGAAAATCTGGGATAAATAGTCATCATAAAGAAGGATTGTCACTCTATTGATAATAGTTTAAAAAAATGATGTCCTTTATTAAATATTGTATCAACTATTGACGTAGCCTTTTGTTCTGAATGTAAACTATTATGAAACTAGTGTACGTCAAGTTTAGACGACAAGTATTCTAGACAAGTATAATATCCCCATTTCCACAGCCTAATCATCACCGAAAGAATATCAAAATTATCAAAAAAAATTGGCTACTTTTTTTCCCCCATTCCCAACAATTTTTTAGAGCAGCAGCTGTAGCATCACTTTCTTTGGTCACTATTATGGTGGTTGTGTTGTGTTGTGTTGGAAATACTACTTTAATATATCTCATGTGGGGTGGGATTCTAGATTTCACTGGTATGGAAATCATTTTTTTTCTTCTCAGATTTTTTTTTTTAAAATGACTGTTCACTTTCAGAACTTGCCTGTACTATCTGTAACTTTTTATCTTATTCCTATCACACTTTCTTTGCTCATTTGCAATGGATGGGCAAGGTAGGAATGTTGTAAGTTCCTTTAAAATTTACCACTGTACCAGGTATTACTACTTGTGGCAGCTTTTAAATAATAAGTTATATACTTCAGTCTTGTGTACTAGTACAGGCGTACTACTAGGACCTATTAGGACTAGTAGTACAGTACGTACTGTATCGTTCAATGTAATGTCCGGGTCTCTTTTTAATTGTAAGGTTAGGGTTATTCTTGTTTGCTCTGAGCGACGTGGAGTGTGTGGACAAGAGTTTAAAAGGGGTCTCGGGATATGAGGCGAAGCTTGGGGATCCTCGAGAGAGGAAAGAGTTCCAAGTCGCTTGACGATTAACAAGTCGTAAACTAAATACGGAGCTAGCGCAGTACGGCAGTAGTCTAACATCCGGAACGATAATACGTAACACTAACGGCAATGAGCATACGTGAGGACGAGAAAATAAAGTAATCTTTCCTTTCGTATATAAAACTAGCGCTGTTGATATTGAAGGTGTACTGGCGTTGTCGGTTGTAACTTGGATAGGAAAAGGAGCGAATTATAAAAAATAAAATAAAAAGACCCCCAAAGCAAGCAAATTTCGTCTCGATACGATACGTTATTATACCCATCTTTCTCAGTAGATAATATAATTTAAATCATGGCATACAACGAGGATTCATCTGCCTCGGGCCACGACGAACCGTGGATTCAATGGTATGTTTTACTTATTATGATACAAACTGTATCTTTTTAATCACTCTCCTAAAAAAAGGGGGTGAGTAAACGATTTTTTTATTTTAAATTGGTAATTTCATTGGTTTAACTTACTCACTCACTTCCTTACCTGTACTTTCCAAACAAAACGAATAAATTAAAATAAAACAGGTTCTGTGGATTGAAGGGACATGAAATGTTTTGTGAAGTTGAACGATCATACATAGAAGATGGATTTAATCTATACGGATTACGGACTTGCGTATCCAATTTTTCCGATTGTTTAGATCTAATTTTGGATCGGATCGGACCAGACGATTCCGATGATTCACACTTAACACAAAGTGCATGTACTCTATACGGACTTATACATGCCCGATATATTATTACAGCTCATGGCTTAGATGCTATGTACAACAAGGTAAGACAAAGCAATTAGGATTTACAATATAACAGGAAGAAAGGGGCATTGAAAAAAAGGAAGTTGTATATCTTTTGAGTTGAGTTGATTTGAGTCGAATTGTAACGTACTGAATCCAATGTTCTGTTTGTATATCTCATTTCATTCTTTTTTTTGCTTTTCCATTTTCATGATTATTAATTACGGTGTAGTATGCATCCAAAGAATTCGGTACTTGCCCTCTCGTACAATGTGCTGGTCAGCCTGTATTACCTGTTGGTTTAAAGGATGAAATGGGAGCCGATACAGTCAAGATTTTTTGTCCGAAGTGTCAATGTGTATATCATCCACCACCTGTCCGATCACGGAGTAGTCACCATGGTGGAGCAGGAGCAGCGGGTGTGGATGGTGCAGCGTTTGGAACAACCTTCCCCCATCTGTTTCTAATGACATTCAGTAACTTAGTTCCCGATCCTCTCCCACAAGATTCTGCCTATATTCCTAGAGTATTTGGCTTCCGGGTACATATATCAACACGGCAACGTGCAGGTGTAACAACGACAGCTCATAATTCTACTATTGCCACCAGACAGCATCAGCAGCAACAACAGCGTATATTAGGAAGAAGAGCTGCAGCAGAAACGATGGCAAAAGAAAATACAGATAGGAAAGCGAAAGAAGAAACAACTGAACCAACATCAGCTGCAGCAGCAGTAGCAACCCCAAAAGAAATAGCAACAACAACAACGACGACGACTTTGACATCATCAAACCAAAAAGGACAACGAAAAGGTTTAACAACATCCGTACCATCAGAGAGAATGGCGAAAGAATTAGTAGATGGCAATAAGAAGACGAAATCGGGGAAACGAAAAAACGACGTCGATATTAGTAGCAATGGTAATGCAAATGGTTCAGCTAATAACGATACATCATCAGCATCCAAACGAAGACGAAAGTCTGATAATTAATTATTAAATTAAACAAAACGAAATTAAAATTTAAAAAACGGATGACACTTTTTCGGGAATACTTGGTGAAACAAAAGAAAATAGAATAATTAACCTTCCTGTATAAATAATATGTTCTTTATGTATACTATGCAATAAATAATATTATGAAAATATGTAAAATGTCAAGGCAAGTGTGAAACTGCCAGGGAGGGGAGGGGAGGGGGGGGAATGCAAACATTCTATTGTTCTTAAAAAGCGTCTTTTTATTACTATTAAACAGATCTAGAATAGACGCACAGGAAAAATCTCAAAATGTCGTGGTATTCGCTAGAATATTAGTCTATTTCCCTACCAGTAATTACCGTGTTTAACTCAACCCCATAATCATCCTCATTCTCATTGTTCTCAGTCCGACGTCGATCATTCGGCTGGTACGGCTTCCAATGACGAGCAACCCTTGAAAAGAAAGCTAGATTGAGAAGCATACACACAGCACAAATAATCATAGTCAATGCTGAATTGAGTAGACGAAAAACCGAAGCGAAAAGGAGGGCTCCCATACCATCACCAATTGCTGTCATACAAAGAAAAACGGCAAGGATCAGCGCTTGCATATTGTCAGGTGCATGACTGTAGAAAAATTCTAACCCGGTTACATTCAAAAGTATTTCTGCAATAGTTATTATGGTGATTTGAGGTATTTGCCATGCCAATGAAATGCTATTTGAAGGTTGTCTTTGTATAGAAAACTCTAGCAGGGTACTTGCACAAAACGCAACGGAAGTTAAAAACATTCCATATTCCATTCTTCTCAATGGCTGAATGTTGTAACCCTTTGAGTCAAGCCATGGGTAAATAATTCGGTCAAACAAAGGGATAAACACCATTATTTCCAGTGGATTGATAAACTAAGACAATTATTGAAGATAGAAAGAGATAGATAGAGGACAGATCGAGGAAACGAAAGCAATATAAGAGATACGATCGACGAAAAATATATGTCTAGCCCGTTGTTTTTTGGGTGGATTTCCATAAATACGTACCCCAGATTGTTCGGGTTCAAGGCCATGTCGATTGAGACGTGTTGCTTGTAACGTCCATACCGATCCCTGTTGATCGTATAACATCCAGAATATCGGAAAGAAAAGCATTAATGGCATTATATGCAGAATTTGTTCCGCATCCTGACGTTCTTTGTGTATATGGTTCTCTTCATTATTCTCTATAATATCGTCTATTTTTGTTATGTCCGTTGTTCCGGGATTTTTTTCTTCAATGTCATTGGAAGTTTCTTCGCTTGCAGTAGTAACTGTCATACGACTGCTACTACTAGTAGTTGTTGTATCAGTAGAGATAAAATATTTACAATACCAACTCTCCGTAAGTACAATAGTCGAACACATTTTCAGAATTCCGAACAACGATGGTTGCGAAGAGTTTCGTTTTCTGTGCTTATAAGCTTTACGTTGCGACAGAAATACACCAATGGCTGCGATCATACATATAGTTGGTATGAAAAATGCAGCACCAAAACCATAGTTTGCACGTATGATGGGAATAATTGCGAAGGATAATAATGCTCCCACATTTATACAGAAATAGAAACTGTTAAAGAACTCTCGAATGCGGTCTGCTTCCTGTCCATCAGACGAGCTTTCTGTTATGTCTTCGTTGCCGACATGGGAGTATTTCAATGTATTATCCACGAGGACGACCTGATCTGCACCAAATGCACTCACACATGGCTTTATGCCTCCTGTTCCAAGACAAACTAAAACTAGACCAAAACAACTGAGTAAACGAGCTATTTCCAGGATCTCCATATCGTCGACTTCTTTACCATTTATGTCGATGCATTCCTTACCGTCACCATCACCATCACCATCAACTGCTGATGAGCATGACAATGATGATGCTTCGTAGGCAGCGAAAGTGACAAGACAAAGACCGATCGCATACACGGCACCGAATCGCAGAATTGTCGAATATCTTCCCCATGAACTATCTGCAAATAGTGCTCCCACCAATGGTGAGAAATAAGCAAGTCCGCTGACAGCGGCAAACAAAGACACGGACGTAGACTCTGAGAATTGTAGACCATTATGAAGATAAAGTACGAGGACTGCACGGAATCCAAAATAAGCAAATCTTTCCGCAGTCTCTGTAATTAAAATCGATAAGATCACCTTATTCCGGAGTATGGATTGTTTTCCCTGATGATCATCATTATCATCACGAATAGTCATAGTCGGTGAAGGAAGCCAGGTCGCCCTGCTATGTGAACGATCAATTGCTCCCGAGGTAGACCTATGACGCGTTCAAGGTGCAATCGAGGTGCAATCGAGATACAATGCTGCTATTGAAGTATTATTGCTGAACAAAACGCCATTGTTGTCATTGATTATTCGCGGTATTGTTCTGCTTTTAAGCTTCAGAAGCTTGTGATTTGTGATTTTTTGTGATGATGGATTCATTCTCAATTTCAAATTCAAAAAATGCCTATGTTTTGTTTCGGGGGTCGTAGGTAATTTGTTTGAATAAAGGGGTGTTTACCAATTTTCGAAATTATTCTCCCCTAATTTGAACGTGTTTATCACGAGCCACAAACCCAAGATAAATGAGCGACGCACGAGATGATAAATCCATTTTGCGCCAACAAAGAAAGAATTCTTGTACTGTAAAAGGATAGATCTCTCTATTATTGCCTTTCTCATATCTCATGATACGACGACAAAAATTGATGATGTACGTGCTGTACGTGCCGTACGTGCGTAATAGAATGCAAATCTAATAATTGCGAATATCTCTTGAGCTTTTTCTAATCAATCGCATCTTATTCAAGCGATAACCTCATTTTTTTTTTCATTCCTGTCCTTTCTCAATATCGTTCCTCCCCTGCACTTAATTGTGGTTGTCTTGTCTTTGTGAATTGATCGTCGTCGTTATCAACCATGAAACTTTCAACTTTTGTCAAGTTGCAACAACTACCAAGGAAAATCTTAACTCCAACTATTACTAGTAAATATATATACAGGATGTCATCATCATCGACTTCAACGGATCCTGCTGCCGGTCTACCTCCGCGTTTTGAATCAGATAGTATGGGTTCATTGGAAATACCTGCCAATTGCTTGTACGGATGTCAGACGAAACGATCTTTAATTAATTTTCCCATAGGTGGTATAGAAAGTAAGATGCCCTTACAGGTGGTACATGCCATGGCTTTAGTCAAAAAATGTTGTGCTGAGTACCATGCTGAAATTGGATTGATGGACGACAAAGTTGCAACCGCTATTGGTGAGGCAGCAGACGAAGTTATGGCTGGAAAATTAGACAACCATTTTCCTTTGGTGATATATCAAACTGGATCAGGAACCCAAACCAATATGAATGTAAATGAGGTCTTATCAAATCGAGCTATTCAAATTTTGGGTGGAGAAGTGGGAACTAAGAGTCCAGTCCACCCCAACGATCACGTTAACAAGGGACAATCCAGTAACGATTCCTTCCCAACTGCTATGCATATCGCCATTGCGAAAATGATCACGGAGACAACACTACCTGGACTGGAAACTCTTCATAATTCATTGAAGGAAAAGAGTGAAAAGTATGCTGATATTGTTAAGATTGGGAGAACCCATTGTCAAGATGCTACTCCGTTAACTGTAGGACAGGAATTTAGTGGCTATGCAATGCAGGTCGAGTACGGTATTCACCGTCTTCAGAACAGTCTCCCGTCCATTTATCGTTTAGCATTAGGAGGTACTGCAGTCGGAACGGGTTTAAACACCTCCAAAGGATACGATGTTGCTATCGCAGCACGATTGGCCAAGGCTGCCAACTTACCCTTCGTGACAGCTCCCAACAAGTTCGAGGCACTAGCAGCTCATGATTCATTAGTGGAGGTTTCGGGCGTCTTAAACACGGTTGCCTGCAGTCTTAACAAGATTGCGAACGATCTCCGACTCCTGGCCAGTGGACCCAGATGCGGACTCGGAGAATTATCATTACCCGCTAATGAACCTGGTAGCTCTATCATGCCAGGAAAGGTAAATCCCACGCAATGCGAGGCGATGACGATGGTATGTGCTCAAGTTATGGGAAACCATGTAGCGGTTACTATTGGTGGGGCTCAAGGACAATTCGAGTTGAATGTTTTCAAACCAGTTATGGTTTCCAATGTATTGCATTCGGCTAGACTGATTGGGGACTCTGCGAAAACGTTCACTACTCAATGTGTTGATGGACTAGAAGTTAACATAGCACGTGTAGAAGAATTGATGAACGCAAGTCTTATGTTGGTAACGGCACTCAACCCGCATATTGGCTACGACAAGGCTAGTGAGATTGCCAAAAATGCACACAAGAATGGACTAACACTCAAGGAAGGATGTGTGGCAAGTGGACACTTAACTGCAGAGCAGTTTGATGAATGGATTGTTCCCAGTGAAATGATCGGTCCAAAATAAGGTTGTTGGTCAATTCTTAGAGAGAGGACATAATTAATAGAAATAGGTAACAAGCAAATTACTTCAGCGCTCGTGTTTACTATTCTTCTATTAGATAGTTGAGTGGCATCATTAAGGCTATTTGAATGAACAACGCAAATGATGGTCCTATTAGATGGAATTAAGACTAATTAGAGAAAAAAAAACTATCAGTAGAATCATCTTATTCATACTATCTAATACTATATATGATAGCTTCTTGTTGTTGTTTTCTGATCTAGGATGATATGAGCAAAGTAAGGATGGACATATCACTATACAAAATTATGATTGGTTTTTCAATATGAATTCCTTATTTCTGCAGGAGGAAATGATAGATGATTAGTGCGAAAATCGTTGGAAGGATTACGACAAGAATTATCATTTGAAACTTTTTATGATACATATTATTATCATCATTGGAAGACGACGAAAGTAAAATACTATCCATACTCAAATCGTTAACATAATCATTGTCGCTGTTGTTGTTGTTTTTGTTATCAGTGACTACCTGATGAACTTGGTGTAGATACTGTTCGAGTTTTCGTCCAACTTGTAACCCATCTTGAATTGCAATATCGGCACCTTGTTTTATTCTTGTCATTCCAAAATCGAATTTGAATCGACGTTCTTGATGCCATCGACAATCACCGATCCTTATAGATGCTTTATTCTTCATCATCATTATATGCGTTTTTCCTCCTCCAAAGTCAAGACCATTAGCCAATACTACTAGATCAAATGGTCCGTGAGTTTGTTCATCATCTGTCAATACGTACTTCTGAGTTTGACTACCACTGGTAGCAGTAGTAGTAGTAATAGTGCATGGAATAATTCTAATGTCTACAACTCGACAAGAAGATTGAATATTTTTCCTCACATTCCTTCGAAGCAACTCTAAAAATGGTTCACGGTTTACTAATAACACTTCTTCTTCCTCTTCTTTGTTGTTGTAAGAAGAACAATTCTTTTTATCCGGAAAGATATTATTATCTCTATATGCTTCCTCTAACAAGTCTAACTCTTCCAAAACAAACTTTGCATTAGGTGAACGAATCGTACCAATAATAGGAATGGAACTAGATTTTGATTCAAATATCTTGTAATTCCAGCAGTATTCCATTGTTTTTCCAACTTCCTTCTTCTCAAGGAAATTTGCTCTATATACATCACATCAGATCGAAATTATAATATATAACGAGGACGAAAAGGGTTTTAGTTCTTGTGTGCAAAAAAAGATCGTCATCAATTCCAATTCCAATTCCAATTCCAATGACATGACATGACATGACATGACATGACAACAACCGTATCGTATACACTTACAATACGAGCCCCGCAAAGCCCGCTCCTACAATCGCTACTCTAGCACCAAAATCATCTTGTTTCTCGGTGATAGAACGATCGATCATCGCTTCGTATCATGATGCAGTATGATGCCTCTCTTTATCATCACAGTACTATCATACCGAATAAGTAAGTAGCTACGAATAAACCATTAAATTTGAAAAATCATAGGGGAATATTGGATAAGATAAAAGATGGCGCCACAGCTTGCAACTAATTAAGGTTACGAAAAGAAGAAGAAGAGAAAAATGAAAAAATGGGGGGGGGGAAGAGAAACCAAGTAATTGGTCGTACTTTTTGAATTGACAGCGGAGCGCCACTGATATTTTCATATCTAGAAATTCAACGAAAATTATCATGCTCTTTCTCAACGAAAACTTTTTGGCGTAAATAGTACACGGTGTATGACGTAGTAATAATAAGTCGCCCACAGCAAGCGGGAGCGATCGAGAGAGAAGTCGCAAGTCGCTCAAGGATCCGGCGAAAAACTTTCTCTTCTTTTCTATTTCTTGTTGGTGAGCGAATATACGTAATACAATATATCCAAAACACAGCTGGAACTACTGTGCTCTTTGCTACTTACTGTTCGGATAGTAAACTGTACTTGTAACATAGTCACAACCGTCGAACATTGCATTTTGAACATTAAACCTGTCTGCCGCAATCATAGAAGAGGAGGGACATTAATATACATTAATCTCTCGCGATTTCGCCTGTAACAGTAACTTACTTCAAAACAAAACAAAACAAATTGAATTATATTTAAATGTCGCCGCCAAGAAGAAGGATAATACCATCAAAAACCCGTACTCGACCAATAATAAATCGTGGAGGATTACGTTCTCCTGTCCCGCCTGCCATGCAGAATGTCGACGAGGATGATGTTATGATGCAAGAAGACGATGATAATGATGATGATGATGATGATGATGACAACAACACTATAGCAACCACTATGGGTGTGCGATTTCACAACCAACAAAATTATTCTTACCATGGAAGTGTAAATAATAATAGTGATAATAATAGTGCAAGTACTGGTATTAATGTGAATAATTATTTCATTCCATTATTACCACCATCATCACGAATAAAATCAGCAGCAGCAGCATCAACATCAGCATCAACGTCGCAGCGACCACTACTAGAGTCGGCAACGCCATCAACAGCAGCATCAACAAATACAGCAACAGCAACAGCAACAGCAACAGCAACAACTGATGATGATGACCAACAACAACAGAATATGACAATGGACGATGATTGTGATGATGAAATTTCTATTTTGACCGAATATAGTATGGAAGATAGTGACGACGATGATAATGTTTCTCAAACAACCACTACTACAACATGGACATGTGTAACAGAAGGAACTGGATCAACAACTGCTTATGCTGCTGCTACTGCTGCTCCACTATCTGCCGCATCGAATAATAGAAATGGAAATAGAAATAGTAGAAAATTAGTAAGACAAAGAGGAGGAGGAAAATCAGCAGCAGCAGCAGTAAAGAGACCACCATCCACAATGCAACCAGACAGTTCGCTTTCATTAAGAGATAGAAGTCAAATCAAACGTAGACGGAAGGCTTGAATTGGACCTGACTTTCACTTGACTTTTCACTGACCGATTGCGGTACTTGTGTACAATTGTATTATATTGCACATAAAGTCGATTTATCTTATATACTACCGTACGAGTAGAACTGTATACACAATCACAAGTTATCAACAAAAACAACAACTACAAACCTTGCTAACAGCTAGCAAGAAAATTCACACACAATCTTTCTATGATATATATAATATATATTAAAGATAATTCGGTGAAAATGTTAGAGAAGAATTGGATATGATAAAATCCACACAAATAATTAGAATAATAATAATGATAAAAATAAACTCTTGAATGATTATAAATTATAATCTACAGTTGTATTATTGATTACAGAATTTATTTACTTTATTTTTGCCATCCTTGTTTTTACTTATCATATTTATAAATTTGCCCATTTTTTTTCTTCTACGCGGATGATACCGGCATAAAGCTGTAATTTCATGAACGGACTAAATATTAAATTATTGTAGTATAAATCACAACACGCTACCCAGCTAGACTTTTATCTCTTAACTCGGAGCCATTATATTTACACACTATATGGCATTGATTATGCTAGCTAGTACATGCGGTATGCACACAAAATTATGGTGGTTATCAAGACTTTTTTTTTTGAATTGTTAAATTTTCCCAATTTCTTAATTGTTTATTAATTTTACACTGCTGAAAATATGGTTTCGCTCCCATTATATAGGACTATGTTTATTCCCATTCAATTGTTGCAGGAGGTTTGGAGCTGATATCGTAACAGAGTCTGTTGATACCTCTCACTTCGTTGATGACACGACTACTCATAGTTGCCAATACGTCATAAGGAAGGTGGTAAAAGTCTGCTGTCATGTAGTCAGTAGTTTCGACACATCTAACACTAGCAACATTTTCGTATGTTCGGCAATCTCCCATCACTCCAACTGTCTTACATGGAAGTAAGACAACAAAGGCTTGTCCAATTTTTCTATAATGACCAGAACTGCGTAACTCATCAATGACGATCTTATCGGCCTGTTGTAGGATCTTAACACGCTCAGCTGTTACTTCTCCTAGAATACGAATGGCCAATCCAGGACCAGGAAATGGGTGCCTCCAGACACTGTCTTCATCAATACCCATAGCCATTCCTAATTCTCGAACTTCGTCCTTGAATAGCTCTCTCATAGGTTCGATTAGTTTTAAACTCATGGAAGCGGGTAAGCCACCAACATTGTGATGAGTTTTAATGATCGCTGATGGACCTTTATAAGAAATAGATTCAATAACATCTGGATATAAAGTACCCTGGAGAAGATATTCACACTTGACCCCCAACTCGGATTCAATCCTATTTGCTTCCTCCTGGAAGATTTCAATGAATGTACCACCGATGATTTTTCTTTTCTTTTCTGGGTCTGTCACTCCTTTCAACAGGCCAAGAAAACGATCTGAGGCATCTACACATCGAAGATTTACATGACAATCATCACGCATACGTTTCAAAACATTCTTCGCTTCGTCCTGCCTCAAACAACCATTGTCAACAAGTACAGCATGGAATCGATCTCCGATAGCTCGAGTCATAAGTACAGCAGCAACCGTAGAGTCAACACCACCACTAACAGCACCCATAACGTGACCATCTCCTACCTTCTTACGAACTTCTTCAATGAACTCATTAGCGTAATCTTTCATTACCCAATCCGGTTTGGCACCTGCAATTTTGATAACAAAATTCTCAAGAATGCTCTTACCCAATGGAGAATGAGTAACTTCCGGATGGAATTGTAATCCCCACATTCGTTTTTCTGCATGTTCAATCGTTACAAATTCAGCATTATCCGTACAGGCAACAGGAGCAAATCCATCTGGTATCTTCGTCAATTTATCTCCATGAGACATCCACATTTGAAATTCTTCTGGCATACCATCAAAGATTTTTGATTTACATCCTTCGGTACGTTTAACGATAGACTTTCCATACTCGTGCTTTAATCCTGCAGCAACAGTCCCACCAAATACGTGAGCCATTTCTTGCAAACCATAACAAATTCCTAGGACAGGAATGTTTCTCTCGTCGATGAGCTTCCAAACTTCAGGTGAAACATGAGGAGAACCCTCATCGTACACACTGGATGGTCCACCACTCAAAATAATCGCAGTTATTTTGTGCTTCCCCAGGTCTTCGGCGGATACTAAACAGGAATATAATTCACAATATACGTTCAATTCGCGAACACGACGAGCGATCAAGTGAGAATATTGGGATCCAAAATCCAAAATAGCAACTTGAGGGCTATATACGGTAATAATAATGATAATAATAATAGTAATAACGATTTGTGATGTTGTTGTACGAAAAAGAGAAGGACCAAACGTGTAAGAAGGATATTGATATTGATATTGATAATGATAATGATAATGATAATGATAATGATGGCGAAGAACAAAAATAATAGATCACACTGTTAGGTTTCTTGTACGATGGTCTACACATCACATGAGCGAAAACTCACCGATCGAGGTTGTTGAGGCCAGATGACTGCTCCAAATATTCGCTGGTTTCTGCTTGTGGCGCCATCGTATTACTTCTATATTTTTCTGTGTAGCAGCGATAAGAATAATGTTAATAAAGTTTGATTGTCTTATTGGCAATTGTGATATTTTAATGTCACGATCTAATCAATTCCTGCCTCTTTGCATTTGAACAATAGATTTTAAAATGACAGCGGCGCGGAATAAGCATGGATGGTCCTAAATAACGTATTAAAAACATTTCTGAGCGAAGGACGGACGTCACTCAGGTTTTATGATAATAAAAATTAAAATCAAAATAACAGCGAAAGTGACTATTCCTGTTATCAAAATTTGTTTAAACTGACGAAGGTACGATTTCAAGTTTCAACATCACAAATCATCAGCATAGAGCACCTCGTCAACGCAACACAACGCATCTTCATTGTCTGCTCTGTACCACAATCATGAGGGTAATCGAAACGTTCAAAATATTTGCTAAAACAATATTCAAGCCCAGCACCGCTTGGTTGGCTTTATTCTTCCCTGCTCTACTTTATTATATCGGTACACGGTTGTATTCTTTAGGACTTTTCCGATCATCAACATACGGTGAAATATTGCCTCATGAATTAATATTGATACCACAATCCAGCAACAACAACAACAACAACAACAATCATAAAGATACATTATGTCCCGAATTCCTTTCTTCCGCCGTTAATGGCAAAAATAAATTCTTATATATGAAAAACAGCAATAAAGATTGTAACAAACTTCGATATCCACTTTATTTAGTCCATGATGATTTTGATAATGGGTCTATTGTTTCCACCACATGGATGGAAGACGATGAACTTGGTAGAGGATATTTACTAATATCTACCAGTGCGGGAAAAGGGAAAGTATATCAATGGGAAACCGGTGGTGGGCCTATTGCTATTGGAAGGACATTGCATATCAAAGACTCAGGTTGTCGATCCAATATTTATAAGAAATGCAGTGATGGCATCGGCGTTGTCAACGACAAGGACAATAGTGCTATTGAGGACGACTACAACAAGTACCATACGGGAAGCGGTGGTATTGCTGTCGATACCTACGGCTCATCAGACTCTTCATCCCGTCGTTTGATTGTTGCTGAATATGGAGAGGGTCGGGTTGTTCGACTGGAAGAAAATGGAGCTAGGACTCCACTTGTTATTGATACAGGCAATCCTAACAACGATAGGTTGCGTCGACCGTTTCAGTTGCTTATGACACCGTACGGTGATTTGATGATCATTGATGATGCCACTCATCATGGTAATGGATTTACCTTATGGCGATTACAGAAGGCTTCGTCCGTACCTGCTTTACCTTCATTATCTGTTAGTCGAAAAGCACATGCTTGGAATAGAAATAATAGTACAGGTCTACCTCATACTTTCTTTCAATCCAATGAAATGGGTGGAATGGTATTAGATACCTCGGGTCAACGACTATATGTGACGACTTTAGATCCAGATTCCTCATCGGTTCTGGTGGTTAGCTTACCCCTATTGGATGCTTTAGAAGATGACGAAGATGATGATGAAGATGATGAAGAAGACGACAACGAAGGCGAAGGCGATGAAATAGGGATAAAAGAAGGAGAAGAACCAAATAATAATATGCAAGAAGAAGAACGTGTCGTTGCAAGAGAACTACTGCAATCACGACAAAGTACGGTAGTGTTCAATTATACCGCCCATGCAAATACTCCTGGTGCGATAGAAATAGATAACAGTGGAAATATATACCTGGCGGTAGAAAATGGGATATTACTAGTCTCCAAATCACAAACTGTTGTTGCTAAAATTGCATTTTTTACTGATGATAAGATTGTTGGTTTAACGTTGGGTTCTGACAGGTTCCTATACATTGCCACGGAATCAAAGCTTTTCCGTATTCGAGTACCAAATTCACCATTGGTAATTAAGACAGAGCTTTTGATTAAGGCATAGTATTTTTAGATAAGAGTAAGCTTAGTTATAAAGATACAAATAAATTTCTTACTTATTTATCTAAGTTTACTACGTGATGTAGTCAAAGTGTTGACACAAGGCGTTAATTCCTACAAATTATATTGGTAGATATATTGGTGCAATTCCCAATGATTTTAGACTAGTAGAGACCAATGCCGAAGACTTCCCACTCGAGACAATGTGTGTTATTTCCCCAAACCATCCCAGTGACTATAAAGTCTGGACTATCAAAGTAGTGCCACCGATGACGATGTTATCATTGATGAATGCTTTAGTGCTATTCACCGCGTTATTGTTTACCAGAGTCTTTGCGTTATTTCGAGCCGTGACTTTCACCGCAGTACATTTGCGAGTGATCGCGAGGTCCAGACGAACATGTGTTGTTTTAAGAGTTTTGTCTTTTTTCAATGATAAAACTGCGCCAATCTTAGAGGTAGGATTTGATCCGATTAAGACTATTTCGTTAGCACCTGCTTCCAAGTCATACGAGTCACCTTTATGTGGTCCTTTAGTAACAAAAAGCCGCACACCACGGCGCTTCAAACCACAGCCACCATTGGATTCTGGTTCATCATTATCATCGTCGTCGTCGTCGTCATCGATGACAATAATTTCCTCCACTTTTCCGACATGTTGTTTAGCCGCGTTGGATCGTTGCCGTCTAAGAGATCGATCACTTCGAGCTGAAGGTTTGGAATCTTCCTTTGGTTTTTCGTTTTCATTGACGCTGTACTCCCATTCCATTTCTTCCATAGTTTCATGGGAGTCAACGTAGACCGACTCGTCGAAAGATTGATCAGGATCACCCATATGATGATCCTCGTCATCTTCAGTCCCCGTGTTTTTGGCAGTGCTGCGGCGAGCAACTTTTGACGGAGTCTTCCGTTTCTTCGGTGCGGTCTTTTTTGTCGGTGCGGTCTTTTTTGTTGCTGCACGTCGTGATTTCGTAGCGATGGTTCTCTGAAGGGTAATTTTGGATAGTATCTCGGTTAATTCGTCATAGTCTGGTACTTCCTTGAAGCTATAACCACGAATAATATCCAGATACTTCGAAAAGAGTCTACTTGCGTTACCAAGTTGTGCATAGAAATCCGAACTTTTATCTTCAACAAGTAACTTTTTGATCGAACCTATATCCCCATCTGACTTCCCATGACTCCAAGGCAGTTTCTTTGATGGATCTCCCGAATTTAGTTGAATGATAAGTTCGGCAAGTACATAGCCTAACGCCTCTAGGTCGTCCCGGAAGCTAGCCTTCTTTCCGGAATGAACATTGAGAGATGCATAAAGAGGAGTCCCATTGAAATCTGCTTCGTCTGTTTCACAATACATAGGTGTCCATTGTGTAGCAATAGCTAAATCGATTAATCGAATGCGAGATGCTACTTCATTTTCGAGGATTGTTGATCCGGCTTTGGCTTTGGCTATTGCTGCTGCTGCATCGATCGTGAGCATAAAATTGTCAGATTTCACATCTCTGAAGATGTTTTTTGCCTCGTGACAGGCCCGAATACAAGCAAGAAGAGCTACAGCAATCGGTCCAAAATTTATAGTTTTAGAAGATGACTTTTTCTGGAGCAAAAGAGGGACAACGGCAGAAATTGTGTTATCCATCTTCTCCATCACAAAGTAACGATACCCTATATATCACAGAAGAGATGGAATATGGAAAAAAAGAGATTTAAAAAAGAATACTAAATATACGACGTGCCAGAAGAAACCTATAAAAGCGACACATCTATCTTTTCTTCTTACCGTCGGCCTCTCCATAAACGGGTGGACTTTTTGATGACGACAACTTCGGTAAATTGGGAATAAATTTGCCTTGAAGTGTTCGGAATTGAGAATTATAAACCAATTGTTCGTAATATAATAACTTTGCATTGGTTTCTTCAACAGAATTTCCCTTCTTCGTCTTTTTCTTAGGCATGGGTGCTAATTTCACAGCGAACTCTGTTTTGTAGCAATTACCACTTGCATCGATTGAGTTGAGTGAGCAGACTGTTGCGCAGGCACCCCTTCCCAAAATATTTCCGACTATCCATGTTCTGCTTCCTTTTGTAATCTCGATACCCACTGGAGATGGCGCCATGATTCTTTCTGCTTTCTGCTACAAACTGTATCTTTTCAACAATGGTCTATGTGTTTGTTGATGCTGATAGAAAGACAAGATTCATTCAAGATGACAACAAAGGTGCTTTGCAAAGTTTCGAAGTGAAAGTGACGCCGTTAGAAGTTTTTTGTTGTCCTCTATTTTTTAAATTTAAAATAATAAAAAAAGTAACGACTTCTTTTGCGAGTTCAGTCGTACTAATAATAATAGGACCTTATACGTTCGTGCTGTACTAGTAGGCGTAAGATTGTGCCCCCTTTTATCTGGACGCTCCCCGCTTGATAACACTACAGTTGGTTATGATGTTTCATACCGTATATAGTACAGTACATCAAAAGAGTACTACACTGTACAAGTAACTATCCAGACAAATAGACATTCAGTCTACTGTATTAACAATACTACATCATCACATTAATGGATCAAGTCATGGCTGATCACCAGGTGATAAACAAATTGCAAACAAAACAATAGCACAATACATGTTTTGATCCTATTAGCAGTCAATTAGTACGGCAACCAAATTGGGTAAGTAAGTATAGTAGGTTGTACAAACAAATATCTCGTTTTATCATGCATATATTATTAAATTACAGTTTAATATATGCATGTAACAGACCTGTTGATGAATTAGAAAATCTGTGGTAGTGAGCAAGTAAGTAATACAGAAAAAAGCATTCGAATATATACCGAACTAAAAGTATTATTTTATCAAATACATTATACCAAACTAAATGTATTATTTAATCAAATACATAATATTAACAGGCAGATGATATTCTATGGCATTGATCATTTGTGCATGGATCGATGATTCTTTCGTTGTTAATAAACTCTTCAATTTGCTTTATCATGACATCATCTACACGTACACACCAATGAACATTGTTCGAGTCAAAGTCAGTAGATTCATTGTCGATTGGCAAGTTACTGTACTCTTTTTCATATAAAAGTTCGGAAATTGTAACTCGAGGACCCAGCCAAGTTTCGTTGGTAGCTGCGGGTTCAATAGGAACCCCAAATATTTCTCGAGGATTACCAGGTAGAGCAGATGCTCCCATTGCTCTTGCTAGATATTCAGCCGCAATCGATGGTACTTCAGGATCGCCCAACCCAGCTTGTAATAATAATGGAGGGAAAGACTCTGATACTGGTTTCGCTTGTAGCCCAGATGCTTCCGTAGAATCCCAGGCCATCTGAATCAACGACAACATTATCCGAACATGACGATTATTGTAAAAATTCATTAGTAGCAATTTGTCATAGTCAGAAAACGAGGTAGATCGAGATAGCACTAGAGCAAACGGAGTTCCTGGCGCTCCCAAGATAGCCCTATCTATTAGTTTCCCCGCCAAGCTTATGTATCCTGCTCCAAGTATTCCGCCTTGTGATATCCCGTAGAACACTGAAGATGGCGGATGTCCAGTGAGGGTAGGAATTAGTTTGTTGTTGAACTTAAATTCTTCCAGGTCGAGCATTCCATTCTGAGAAAAGTGCTGTAGACACAGTTTGTTTGCAAAGCCCTGTATCAGATTGTCACGCATCGCTTGAGACAAATCTGGTGACCCAACAAGTGTCCTAATTACCACAGGCAGATCAAATAATGACATGCCTCTCCAATCCATTGCCATCATAATATACCCGTTTCTATCTCCCAATTTTTGGAGAAAGTCGCTAAATAATTCTTCTCGTGATCCCATTAATCCATGGCCGTATTCGAGGATTGATCTTAGTTTGTTCCCGGAGCTTTCTTCCAATGTCTCTTTCTTCAAGCTGCAAGGTATGTATACTATGGCTTTAGCCTGACTAGTCGTCACATATTTTTTTCGCTGGATTTTGTTGAGATCTAAAAACGAATAACGGCTCTCGTGATCCAAAAAACTGGGAACATCAAGGCTAAGATGAACTATGCGTCCAATAGGAGGAGGATAATCGCCATAACAATCATTATCGACAACCGACACTATACGGACATGTTCATGCCAATTCCACTTCTCAACGTGTTCTAAAGCAATATCTCGTGCAGCTCTAACTGGTCCCAGTTGCGATTCTTCGCTTACAGTGACAAAATCAAAAAGTAATTGCAAAGATTCAGGTTCCTTTGTAAATGAGAACCAGGGTGCTGCTCTTTGAATGGCAGGTATTACTTTTTGAACGAGACGCGTTCTCGTTTTTGAATTCGTTTCTTTCATCATTTTCAGCATTCCCTTTGTTCTGGGTAGATTATGCCCAAATTGATCCTTTGCCGAAATTACCGCGACAGCGTAGTGAGTTTTATGTTTCAGCGGTTCTGCAGGGAATATCATGATGGTAGGATGTTTCGGATCTATGTAATCTACCTCTGCACTATGATGAATCAAAATCTGTTCGTTTATATCAACCAATAACGTTATCGATTGTGGGGTTACAGAGTATGCAATCCGTTCTGGTCCCTGTAATTCTTTTCTAGTATCTGCATTATTTTCGTGGCTTTCTTTCAGTCCCTCCATGTAGAAAAGTATTGCACCCACTATAATACAAGATACATAAAGAAAAAGAGTAAGCAAAGAAATATATCAAAGATTTTAGATATAAGATGTACAGTCAGACTGGTATTGAACTGATATAATACTAATAATAATAATCCCTTTATTTAAATATCCATAGTAAGACTTACTAGTACTGAAACCATCTAGCTCATTTAAAAATCTTGGACGTAACGGGATCCCTCCCCTTAGAAGAGGCATCCCCTTAAGGTCTACACGCCAACCAGTTTGACTTGTTGTGTCAACTTTCATATGGTGAAAAGATGGAAAAGGTAGTGCGCATTCTGTATCATCCATACTGTCACAGTTTTCCGGAATGAGTGAAAGTTTCGGAGGCCAGGGACCAAAATGTGATACTAGAGATAAGATACAGATCAAATTCACTCCGAAAACAAGTATGTTAAGAAATTGAAAAGTCGAATACAGCCTATGACGTGTTCTTTCGTCTAACGAACCTTCTTCGACGCCATTACAATAAGGAGTCCAATAGGTCGGCCTCCATTCTCGATACGAGTCAGGATACATGCGTTTCGCTGTTCGAATAGCTAAGCAAGTAATTCCCACGAAGCAACGGAAAAGAACCACCAGCCATCCCATGACAATCCCAACTCGAATATATCGTACTACTTTTGTCCAATCTATGATAATTGTTTCGTCGATATCACGAAAGAATGTTTCCGTTAGGATATAACCTATGACAGGATAGACGACTCCACAAAGTATGACTTCTAATATTGTCATAACCGAACATGTTATTCGTAAAGACCGTCGATGTATATATGGTACTGTAGTAGAATATGTGCACTTGATGTACCAAACTGAAATAGAAAGTCGAGATTGTAAATGTAGGATTAGTATCCAAATCGACCAAATTTTCCCAACAAATTCAAATATACCGTACATCCATAGTATTAGAGTTGGTATCAAAAGTAAAGTAGTGATAGCTAATGATAACAGTTGGGGTTCTTCCCATCGATTAAAGACATTCCATAGTAATTGTTCTTCTATCATCTCCAATGGGATACGGTTGTGCTTGGTGTATGGGCTGTCGTCGTCATCATCATCATCATCACTTTCGTTCTGCTCATCTTGAAATTCATCATCAGGAATACTTATACGGTCGGCGTCGTTTTCATCAAAATGTCCTAGCCCTGTAAGCTCGATATTATTATCATTATCATTATCATTATCATTGTCATTTTTGTTATTGTTATTGTTTTTATTCTCTGCTAATCCATCGGTGGAAACTTTAGAATATGCTGGATTCATAATAATTAAATGCGTATTAGGAGCGAACGATGTGTTGCACAACTAAGTTAACCAGATTTTTTTTTCTCGAGTAAGATCTTCGTTCTCCAATGTAAGCAGCGTCGTCTGCCTACTCTAGTTTTGAAAGTGCTAACAACGAACTCTAATCTAGATTATATTACATCTTCGACATATCTTCGCTTGATTGTGAATTATTGGTACAGTATCAAGAACAACAAATATTTTGACATCTTACTTTTCTAATTAGGGTTGGTTTTGTCGCCCCCCAGTTTGAAGTTTAGGAGGAGATTGACAAAAGTTCAAATTCTTCAATTAGCTACGCATCAAACACCGTATAGCAGTAAGTAAAAACAAAAAATGTCGTGTGTGATTGGGGAATTTGATCTCTAAACTTTGGGGGAGGAGCATCAATTTCAAATTAGAGAGGAAGTTGTCACGTATCAGTTATATGCGGTGCGTCGGCAAATTGGCACCAATGTCACCAAATTGGGATTCGAGTTTTCATAAGAGCACATTTTCAATTTACATACCTACAATACTTCCAAAAGTCCGCGGATGTTTCTTTCTCCCGACAAGGACAAGGACGAGGCTGAAAATATAAGAAAAAAATATCCGGGGAAGAAAGAGGGAAGCTTACGCGTATAAATAAATCGGGAATAACAAAAATAAGATGGATGCCGGTGCCTTGGATGATCTCGACTTAGATGACATGTTTAACGATGATGGGGACATGTTATTTGAAGGATTGGACATTGAATTGGATGGGGCGATGGGGGACATCATATCTAATGAAAAAAATAATAATAATGAAACGCCTCATGATATACCACTGGTGACTGTTGCTCCACCACGTACGACAACCAATAAGAGAGCAGGGGGTCCCAGAACAAAGAGAACCAATCCCATGGTCGAAAAGGCAAATGACGAGAAAGGCAATAAATCAACCGAGACTACCAGAACAAGTACGAATACTAAGCGAAGGAAAACGAAACGAAAGTCTAAGGCACCGGCTGCCTTTGGAGATGACGACGATGATGGTCCTGTAGTTGTAGAAGAACAGCCAAAGAAAAAACGCAAGTCGACGAAAACAAAGAAGGGAACAGTAACAACTGAAGCTGCAGCCACCGTAATCGCTACTGCTACCACGAAGAAACGAAAGAAAAAGAGTGGTGATGTACTACCTGCATCCATGAGTAACCTCGCTCATACTACAGCTTCTACAGGTATAGTCGGAACGGCTTCAACACTTCCAACAACAACTTCAGTGGTGGCGGCAGCTGGTCAATTTGGAGGTCGTGTAAAAAAAAATGGAACAACGAAGATTAAACGGAAAATAAAAAAGTCCTACATCGATGGTACTTCTGAACATCCAGCTCCGGGACCACCTCCTTTACTCATTAAGTTCCCAAAGGCAGAACCTACTTTTGGTGGATTGAAACCATCTAAACAATTCTTTTATCCCTTCCTTGATGGTGTACCAATAGAATCGAGTATGCCGAAACGGAAGGCCTATCCCGTCCTTGATCGATATACTAGTCAGTTAACTTCTACAATTGTAAATACAACCAAACCGGAGGGTCCAAATACACCTCCTGTCCGAGTCACCGAAGATCATCCTATTTTCAAACTCATGCTTGAAACGTACGAGGAAGATGGCAAACCAAAGTTTCCGTCTGATAAACGAATTGCATTACTGAAAGGGGTTTCTCTTCTACGAAAAATGATCGACAAAAGTGATAAGAATGACTTAGTTCGGGATATAGTCGGTATATGTGGTCTATTGACGAGAGAATACAACTTTTTGAAGACAACATTAGACAATATGAAAAGTTGGTGTAGAGATGAGTTCGATGATGAGAAATACAACGAAACATATAATCCACCAATCGAGCAACCGAAAGTATCTAAATGGAAATATCCTGTCGTTAGAGTAAAAATTGCTTGTAATGGGTATAAGGAACCAAAGAACAGCCATCCGTTGTTTGCGATCTTGCCAACAATGGTAGTAGCAGAAGGATTTATTATTAAGCCGATGCCATCTTCCACCGTTATTGCAGCTCCAAAATTACCAGTCATGATGGAATTGAAGAAGGTCACATCGGCTACTGTATCTTCTACTCCATTTTCTATTGTAGCTGCCACTCCATTTTCTACTGCATCATCGACTGCTACGAAATCGTCGACGATAACAACCAAAAAGAAACGAAAAGATAAGGTGGTAGATAAGACCAAGCTGAAAGTTCCTCCGGTAGCCCCTCAAGCTCCAGACCCACCTCTTCCCAAGACCTACGCAGAGTCGTCCCCAATATCACGACGACAACAGATTGTAGAGAGGGTTTCCCAATTAGCACTCGAATTGGAAAATTCACAACAAAGAGAAAATATGTTCGGTAGGCTTGAATATATACCAGATGAAGAACCGGCCTTGAACACAACACGGATGTGGGAATGGTTACAGTCTTCCGGATTCCACAGTAAAGCTCCATCATCCAAACGCCTTGCCGCTATCAAGTCTCCCGAGATACATTCTCGAGTTCAATTTCAGTCGATACCTCCCGCAATACAAGGGCTCGAAGAGACTCAAGATCAAGTGAGTTCAAATGCTTTATTTGACAGGTTACAGTCCTTGCTTGTTGAGGAAGATGGTGGCGAAGATGATACTGATGATGATGATGATTGTGACGAAGAAGATTCCTTGGGATTTCTTGACGACGACGACGATGATGATATGAAGAACAAAGATGATATTGAAAAAAGCGTACTCGACGACCCAAGCAATTTAGATTATGCCGATTTGTCTGAACTATCAATTGAAGAGCGTACATTTATTCATGTATCCAATGCTGGTTTGATTAAAAAATCACTCTATCCGAAGGTCAAATTTGTGGCTTCCAATGCAGCGAATAATGACGACCACGAGAGAGATGAAATAAATTTGGGGAATGTGATTGGAGAAATGTCGACTGATCTTACTAGAATAACTTCCACGAACAATACTCGTATATCGTTTTTGGAAACAATGACATCAGATGCGGATGCATATTACTGCAAACAAGTAGAGGAAGAGCAAGCTGCTTTGATGGTGAAGTGCCAAAGCCTGTTGAAACGAAACAAAGAAAAAGAAAAGAAAGCGAAACAGAAGAACGCGGACAACCTTAATTTACCTTGGTAATAATTACTACTACACTAGATTGTGTGCGAACTTTTATACGTTCGTACTTTGCAATAAAGAGCTCTTTCTTTTTTGCTGTTTATTTTGGGGGACACGGGTGTTAACTATCATACTGTAACATATAAATCACTGCTCATCACACAAATAAACTGACTCTATAGTTCAGTACTGCAATCTTACAATCTATCTTTTACCATTTTTTCAATAGTGCTGAATGAATATCAGAATACTACTTCATAAGAGTTATTTATTTTATTGTAACAGTTACAATAAAAAATTGTAACTTATTGAGTCGTGTGAGTGAGTCGTAGATTCAAACGTGCATCGATATGTCACAAATCAGAGACATCGATCGTGATCGGCCAAATCATCGACCCAACCCAAACCCAACCACCATCGTCTATCATCTATCTATCAATCATCAATCGTCGTCGTTGCCATATAACTACTGTAACTACAACAACAAGAGAATTACAAAGAAACAGGTTGCGAGGTATAAGAAAGAACCTAGAATCATTTTTAATTTGGAAAAAGGTTCGAGAAATTGCCAAAACAGATATATAAAGAGATGGTGTCATCATCAGAGGCTGTAACTCGAGCACAATTATCTGCCTTAGATGATACAGACTGCTATGCATCCGTGTGGGAACAAATTCTCTCCAAACAGCGAAGAACCGGCCAGTCGACTCATATTTGGGGTGGAAAAGGGAAGGGAGGTCGCGGACTTGGCCGACGAACGATTCAACCGAATGATGTCGTGGTAGAAGATGTTCGGTTGCAATATTTGTTGAGAGATGCTTGCTTATTAGAGAATGCTACTATTAAATTGTTACATAATCACATATATTGTCTTTTGGGAAGGAATGGATCTGGTAAAAGCACGTTATTGAAGAAAATGCATTCGCAAATGATACCTGGTTGGTCTGTACAGTGGTCAACGCTTTACGTACCACCCAAATTACCGTCCGAGTATTTACAATTGACTCCAATACAGGTACTGACAAAGTATCTTGACGAATGTAAACGTAACTCTCGTTTAGCCACAGAATCTTTAATAAGCGAACTAGAGAACCGTATGGATTGTTTAGATTTAGAAAACGAAGAAGATGAGATGGAACATTTGTGCGAGGAGCTTTCGATGCTCGAAGATCATTTAGATTTCGAGGATTCGTCCATTCAAGAACAAATACCAGAGTTCTTTCGAGAGCTTGGTTTTTTTGATCATGAAAAACCTTGCGAAGAACTCTCACCAGGTCAACAAAAAGAAGTGTTACTTTGCGCTGCTTCCGTATGCTGTTCGTTCACGAACTTGATGTTGTTGGACGAGCCGACAAATGATCTCGATGTACACGGACTTATTCGACTCCGACAACTGATCAATGATAATCTTGCTCGGTCTACTACGGTTGTGATGGTTTCTCATGACGTTGATCTTATAAATGACGTTGCTACAGATATTATTGATATGCATGCTAAGAAACTTTGGTATTATCCAGGAAACTATGACTCGTATCGGCTAATAAAGGATCAAAAAGAAACGCATCAACTGAATGAATCTCTAGCCATGGAAAAGAAAGCCGACCAACTGAAGAAATCACTTCAAAATTTGAAAGAAAAACCGACACCGAAACGAAAAGGAGGCGCCAACAAAAAGGCGAAGTCCGTCGCAAATCATCGTAAAAAAATTGAAAGACACGAAAAATCAATGAATACAGTAGCAGACTCGTCGTCAATAATTTCGACTGAAGGAAAACATCTGACAGCTGCGCAGCAACTCAAGCTGGCCAAAATTACCAAATGCATCCCAGACAAGGCGGTACAATTTGTGTGAGTAGTCTGCTAGTAGCTAGTATTCGTTCGTTTGAAGTTGTCCAGCGAAAACTTTGTGGTCGATTTCCGAAACTTTCCGTTGTCGATATTCATGTTCTTGCGTTTTTTTCTCCTTGTTTTCATTCTAATTCTAGACTACCCATGGTAACCTCTCAATGGGGAGAGCCATTAATTATAGCTTATGATGTTGGATATGGCACCGAGGAAGATGTAGCTAAAATAGAAGCTAGAGCGCAAGATCCGATGCCTGAATTAGACTATACAGAATTATCGATTGTAAAACGAGACGGTTTCCTTTTTGATTGTGTGGATTTATGTATTGAGGAAGGGTCGCGAACTTGTATCGTGGGCCCAGGCATCTCTACTTCTTGTTTTATGAATGTACTTGCCAAGAGACTTGCACCTATCGAAGGCACGGTCCATCATCCTTCGGGAGTGAGTATCGGATATTGTGATTGTCGTGCGATCAATGAAATGATATCTAATACGGGTCAAACCACATCAGCATTAGAATATTTATCCCGACTGTATCCAAAAAAGATGGATAAGGACCTTCGTGGTCATTTAACAGCTTTTGGTCTCTCTCCGATCAGTCAGGCTAAAACTCCTCTTGTTTGTTTGAGTGGAGGCGAAACTTTTCGTCTTGCCTTGGCCAAAATTATCTTGGATGAGCCTCCAATTCTTTTTCTTGAGCATCCCACATCACATTTAGATGTGGAAAGTGTCCAAGCACTCGCATATGGTTTGCAGCAATGGAATGGTACCGTGCTTATGATATGCCAAGACGCAAGTTTCTTGAGATCTATGGAAGGCATTAAATGTGTGGTTGTCATACCAGAGGAAGGAAAGATACGCCGAATTGTTGACGATGATAGAGGGACGCGAGGTATAGATGCTTATTTAAAAACTTTGCAAAGGAAGGTGAACAAAATATAATAGTATACTTTTGTATCAAGAATATGTCATCGCTTCCAAATTAGAAACTTCTATATCTATTCTATTTTTACTTTTCATCCACGTGTTGTTGTAGTTTTTTACATGCACCGTAGTATCATCTCATTTCATTATATCAATTAGTATAGTTGAAATAGAAATATATACAAGGAGCAAGTTTGATTTGACAGGAAATAGGCATAATCGACTAGATAATTTTAGAGCACTCAATAAAGGTTTTAGGTCTATCATTATTATATCTATTCATTACTTAAGGCTTATCTTGTCGTACTCGCATATTTTCATTTTTATATATATTTTCATGTCGAATCCATCCATATTATTACAACTGTGACATTGTCATATGTACCGAGACGCATTGCCTCTTGGACCATCAGGGTTGCAACTTTTTTTCTTGAAACCCCTGATTCAAGCAGTACGTTGACATAATTCACAGCATCGTCACTATCCATAACATCCCATAAACCATCAGTGGCTACAACGATGAACTGGTCCCCCTCTTCGATTGGCACAGAGATAATTTCAGGTTCTGCTGTCACATGAGGACGTTCAGATCGATCGCCTATAGCTCTAGATAAAGCTAAATTCCCATTGACACGGTATATACCTTGGTCTCCTATTGGTTGGCCAAATTTATCTGTATCACCACACCAAACAACACTCCCACCAAGACTTTCAATGCGTGATTTTTCATCTGGATCATTTGGTTTGTGATCACGTGAAAGATCCCATGCCTTATTATTTCGACACAATACGGCACGACTATCACCAATATTTGCTGCCAAAATCGTTCTTTGTGTAGTAGTAGGAGTATTAGTAGTAGAAGATTCGCTGTTGCCGTTGCCGCTACTGTCATCCTGTTGTTGTTCATTATGTTGCTGTTCTTCTTCATGCAACCATACAACAACAGCTGTACTTCCTTGAAAACTCCAGTGTGATATTTTCAATATTTCACTATCAACTTTCTCTAACGCTGATTCTAATGCATTTGCATAGTCATCAATTGTGGGATTTCTCGGTCGTCTTGTTGAAGATGAAGATGACAATGACGGTGATGGTGGTGGAGGTGATGATGATGATGAAAGATTATTATTATTTATATGATTCTCAATGTTTATTTTTTCCATTTTGTTGTCGTTGGTATCACCAGCATCATTTCTTTTGTTATTGTTATGTCTCTTCTTGTTATCTTGTTTTTCTTCCAATACAACAAGTGGTAAAAAAGCCTGTACATTCGCATATAGATTCTTACGAAGGTAACGACTCACAGCCTTACCACCATGTCCATCAAATACTGCAGCAAAATCACCATCATTTGAAACGAAGAATTCATCTTCCATATACGAACGATATCCTTGTTCTGTTCCAACTGATATTTGATAAGTATGCTGAGTATTAGTATGGGACCCAGCAATAGGAGACGACGACGATGATGACGATGATGATCGTGTCTGACTTTTGCTACTTCTATCATTGCTGGTATCAGAAGACGACGACGATGATGATGATGATAATGAAAACGATGACGATGATCCCTTATTATCACTGGCAGTAAGATCTTTATCATTGGTATGATTAGTTGAAAAATTTCCTGTTCCTGTTCCTATTTCTCCACCACGACCCGACCAAAACGAATAGTAGTGAAGATTTTTGGGACCAAACCCAAACTTTCTTCTCGTTGCTGCGGCTCCTAGAAGGAGTGTACTACGTGTAGTACACCTTGACGACGACAATGACGATTTTTTTCCAATACGACAGACGCCTCTGCCCCTTATCATACCCACAGTAGTACCAATCCAAGTAGTCATGCCTGTAATTATTAGAATCAATATTAGTAGAAAGGACGATGATCGCCGTCGAGAGGAGTATCTTTGCTGATGCTACCATGAACCATCGACACGGCTGCTACGGTAGTACTTTCAACTTTTATGACATAAAAACACAATCAACCGTCATCATCTTCCAATATAGCAGTACTAATAGTACATCGAAGTATCAAGTTACGATCGCGGTGTCAACAGCAAAAATCTCAAACAAAGAGCAATTGGGGGGATAATTAAGGGGGTAAATTAATAGGAATAATAAAAGTATCGTCTGTACGGCTGTACGTAAATAGTAGTTTCGACCATTTATTTTTCTCAGGTTTTCTTTCTCATTATTATTATTTTTCACATCGACTCTCACTTGAACGAAAATAATGTTTTTACAAAACTCGCCACTCGATACTCACTTAACTTTACAATACAAGCCGTCGACGAGAAGTACCTTCACTACAGCACAAATACTTGATTAACCACGAAATTCGGACCGACAAGCTAAAACAAAAACGAAGAAATAAAATATCGAGAAGTTAAGTTACAATGCGACTTTTATCTGGAGATGAATGTGGTCTGTTGAAGGAAATCATACCAGAAATTGGTCGAAAGAAGAAAGGTCCTAATGATATTGTTCAACCGTACAATGCCATGGCTGATGTCATTAAGGAAGGTGTCTATAGAGTCGATCCAAAGGAATCACAGAAACGTAATAGGGGTGTAGTTGATATGGTCTGGATAGATGAAGGAGATGGAAGCACCGAAAGCGACGGGGGTTCCTCATCATCTTTTAGTGTTCTGCGAAAAAATGGGTCTGTGGATTTATGGACGGCTAATATTGATAACAAAAAAACGTTTGGTCAACACACACTAGAATATTCAACGCCTAATAATATTTTCGGAGGAGATGGTAGTGACAATCCTCGACCTTTAGGCTTGGATTTTTCCATCAACACAATAAACTTTGTGCTGGAGATATGCTTGGAAATTTAGTAATTCTGGACTTGAAGAAAGATAAGAACAAATGCAACGTTATACAAACCTACAACGCATATACTGCAAATAAGAGTAATACAACAATCTCATACACACCAGGAAATTTAGAGAACTCACAAATTGCTACATGTATTGCTTTCGACACGGCTAATGCGAGAGCTGCTATTGGTGGAAGGGAACGAGAGGTATGTCTTGTAGATATTTTAACGGGAAAGCAAGTTTTTAAAACGAAAAATTTATCCCCAGACCCTCAGACGTTACTTCAACAACCAGTTTGGCCATCTGCAATTCAATTTCTTAACAATGATTGCAATATAATGGCAGTCGGAACTGCATATAAGCAGGTTCGTCTTTACGATGTTCGAGAGAATACCAAAACTCGACGGCCTACATCTTTAACACCAGAAGGATTATTTGAATATCGACTTACTAGTTTATGCCAAATCAATGAGCATGAGATTGTCATTGGAGATACTTCAGGGAATATTCAAAGTTTAGATATTCGAAAAATGGGACGTGAGGCTAAGTGTAAGGCGAATCGTGATATGGGACGTTATGCCGGCCCAGTAGGCTCAATTAGGCAGCTCAAGAAACATCCAACCTTGCCACGATTGGCAGCAGTTGGCCTAGATCGAATGCTTCGAGTGTACGATACTAATAAAAGAAGACAACTGGACTGTGTATATTTGAAACAAAGATTGAACTGTGTTTTATTCCATAAAAATCACATCTGGGACTCAACTGGTGATACGGGTGCTATCAGCGACGACGATGACGACGATTTGGATGTAGATGACGGTGATATCGATCAAGATGATGAGGTTCGAGACTACGTCGACTCTGATGAATCCGACAATGAAGATGATGATATGAAATCAGAAAGTAAAATCAAGGATTCTTCGAAACCAGTGGTCGAAGAAGAAGATGAAGATGACGACTCAAACAGTGGCGATAGTGGCGAGATTGAAATCAAGAGCGATGATGATGATGACGATGACGATGACGAAAATAGCGAGGAAGAAGAATCTAGTGAAAAAGACGACGAAGAATTAAGCGAAAAAGACTACGACGAGGAAACAGAGGAAAGTGAAGAAGAGGAAACAATCATAATTACCCAGGAATCCAAGAGACGGAGGCGTCGATAAAGTACGTCACATTGTTGATAATTATGAACGCTGCTTAAATTCAAGTGCACTATTAATTAGTTCTTTATTATACATACCTCTTTCCAATTACGCCTTTAGAAAGACTACATTCCAAAAATTTATTATGCTAGACTAGATTCTACGTATCTTTGAGAATTTAGAAAGAAAAAAGATATTAGTATTTATTTTAGGTTCGTTTTCTGTATCTTTTATACTTCGTGTTGTAGTCTGCTTTCACTAATGTTAACTTTTGTATCCAAAAATGATCTAATTGACACTTGGGCACGCATGCACCAGTTTAGGCTACTGGAAAAGTTTACGTTGCAAGATCCACACAAAAAAATATCAATTTTTCTTTGCCCTGTGACAGGTGTCTATCTTGTACATGGCCCTACATACATTACAACACAAGAAAGATATGTGATTTTGCTCGATTTCAACAGCAAAAGGATGGACATATTAGACGAATTCACCATATCATTTTCTATTTTTCTACACAGTATCATTGTCATAAGCTCTTTTTGATCCAGGGGATTGAAGTAATGTTTCTAACTCAAAGAAATATCAATGTCCGCTCTCTCATAGTCCCAATGAACATCAATTTTCTCATTCACCAATTCAGAGAATTTCCAGTGCTCTTCCTTGGAGAAGCAGTCAATGAATATTGTATTCCTGTTGTTACTGGTATTTTGAGTGATATGGTACTACAGGTCTTCAAGTTTGAGAATGAACCACATGGTGATTGTGAAGGTCATTGTTTGTGGAGAGGATTAAAAGCATTACTTGTTTATAATTTGTTGACCCAAGCCTTGTGTGTTGGATTGATTTGCTTTGCTATCACATTCAAGACTGGGTTGACCCATGTAGAGGCCTTCCAGAAAGAAGAGGATGGTATTTGTAGGATGTTAAGTGGAGGGGAATCTAGAGTGACAATGTATGCAATAAATGTCTTGTATTCCATTCGAGTAAGGGTGCGAGGGGAATATTCGTAATTTTTAATATTTTTTAAATATGCCGTGCGGAAGCCTATTTTGATCGTAATTTTCGCGCAAAGTGCGCACGTTTTCAACCATGAAATCTCATCACAATTCAAAAAACCTCCGACCTCCATCGAGATACAAGAAGATGAATACAGCAATACAGTACACTACCTCACATGTTCTTGATTCTTGACCATTAATCTCAAATACTTACAACCTAATGCCATGAGGCAAATGCACGAATCACTTACTGTTTTGATACAGGTAGGGAATGAGGAATACGAAATATTAGCTAATTTAGAGGAGAAAAAAAATATTATCTTGATTCTAACACAATCGATCTAAATCTTCGTTATTTTTACTATAGACTTCACCCATACCTTCTCATCCTTCGACAGCTCTAATAGAGGCTTTGTTTCGTTCTTTCACGAAAGCAGATGGTCTATTGGAGTCTCGTATTGTTATTCTAGCTGATGGGTGCGAAGAATTATCATCTACTAATGAACTTATTGTTGGTGACAACGACAAAAATAATACCGAGAACATAAAACACGGAAAATGCTACTCCGAGACTGCCGAAAATTATCGAATACATCTGAAGCGATTGAGAGAGGCTGTTCTGGATCAAACTCCTCCATTTGTTCCCGTTTTGGGGGTAGTATAGAACTAATAGAATTAGAGACAAGACACGGATCGGCACCGGCCATCCAAACAGCTATGGCAGATATTGTTTCTACGCCACTTGTGATGATATGCCAACATGATAATTTCTTTGTTAACGAAACACCCTTGCGTGAAGTAGTGTGTGCCATGCAAGAGGAACATGGTCTTGGAATTGGTGCCAACTGTATTCATTTCCTATCTACAGCTACATTAGATTATAGAAACAAAGTAAAACGAAGGTATCAATTGGACCTGGGGGAACCGTTAACAGTGAAAACTTTAGACCACCCTCTCGTACCTTTGATCTTTTGGTATGGAAGGTCCCATGTTACATATAGTGACTATGTTCGATCGCATTGTTTGAATCGACACCTAGCGAAAGGAAGTCACCTTGAGGAATTACTCGGAGAAAAACAATTGCATGATATTCTATCACGGGGAATGGGAGCCCATATGCAATACGGAACATATGTCTTAGATCAGGGAAAGGAAGTTTTATATCACGTGTCTGGTCGACGAGCACAACAAGCTAGTACCAATGATTCTAGTAGAAGCGCAAATAACATACATACAACTATGCAGGATTACCAATCGAATTTAGAGGTAACCACAGTGCAACATGCTGCTCTGGAAGGTTCGTTCACAACGGCTCGATCCTGTCGAGCCGTAGTTCCCGGACTTACATTTCCAGTCGAACAAGAAGAGAATAGAGAGACATATAACGGAACAACGACTCATAAAAAGCCATTTAAGCAAAGGTGTTTCCATTGTGGTGAAAAAGGCCATTCGAAAAAGTTTTGTCCGAAAAAAGAAGAATCGCGTTTAGACCGATCAGCGGCAAAGATAGAGATAATCGACTTAAGTTAGTAGTACCTTTGTTCTATTTTGTTTTCGGCTATTACAGTTATTTTTTCTTGATCAATAAGTGCTTTAATATGTGTACTAGAAGTATATAAAAAAGTGACACTTCCTCCCACAAAGTTCCAATAATAATACTACGTGTAGTCTTAACAATTATATTTATTGGACTATCAGTATATAGAATTATCAATTTCTATGCAACCGTATTTGGAAACTGCTGAATACATTTCTGAACATTATCGGCAAATTTTCGACACGCATTAACGTCTGTCGATTGGATACTGATTGAAATGTTTAGTTTTTGTTGATGTTGCAATTGCGTCTGCTTCTCCTCATTATTTCCTAACTGCGTTGTATCCGAAATAAATATTGCAATGGGACAATCCGTAAGATTCAGGTCAACGTCAACATGTGAATGTTCAAAATCAGGTGTCGTCATTACAACTCGACACGTAGGTCCGATAGCGTCCTGCCAAAAAGTCGATGGTGAAGATGATACTCCTTTTTCTGATGATTTGAAGAAGAAGTCAGCAATTTCTTCAACGCTCCTTTCATCTGTCTTGTTCACCCAAACAACAGTATCAGCCGACTTTAGGTCAATATGGGCAACATCTATAGAATAGACGCGAGGTAAAAGAGGGTATTTCCTTGAAATCAAGTGAGGGTGCTGACTCATTGCTGTAGCCAATGCCTTCACAATAATATGCGACATGAATATTTCTTCATTTCCTGTGCTACTACTACTACCACTAGCACTTGTTGTTCCACCATTTTTGCTGCTGGTCATCGTATCTTTCTTATCGGCTAAAAATCGCAAAGCATTCGTTAGATCTACAGTGAATCGACAGCAAGTTGAACCATGCCCTATTGATTTTGTTGTACGGTTGCTTTGTTTGATCTTGTCGTCGTCGTCATCGTCGGGTAATATCCTCATTATACCGGATATATTTTTGAGTATTACCCATCTCAAAGCAATTATACTTGCTGCTACAAAACACATAGCAGAAAATTGAAATGATATCATCAATAGAAGTTTGTATAGAATAAGAGGACCACATAGGATCAACATTTCCTTTTCAAAAGATAGTGCCACCTGATA
This sequence comes from Fragilariopsis cylindrus CCMP1102, assembly GCA_900095095.1. Lineage (NCBI taxonomy): Eukaryota > Bacillariophyta > Bacillariophyceae > Bacillariales > Bacillariaceae > Fragilariopsis > Fragilariopsis cylindrus. The sequence goes on along the minus strand of FMBT01000463.1, from coordinate 45,354 downwards.
CGGATATTTTTTGATGCGCTTTGCTAGAGATGAAGTCGTAAGTTTCTTGGAATCATCTATTCTTTGTGTATTCGTTTCAAAATTTTGTGCGTTATGGTTACGATCAAATTCTTGCAGCAAGTTGGAGGAGCACTTATCTTCACCAACGACCTCATTTCTTGTAGTTCTTGAAGCTGATCCTGAAGCTGTTGGAGTAGTCATCATCCTATCCGAAATGGTGTTACTACTCATCGGTGTTCTCGGTGCTGCATTTGTACTAGATATTGATCTAGAGGGACTTGCTAATCCTGTGTAGGAGGCGTGTCGTTGCGATGATGACGACGACGACGACCGTTGTTCACCATCATGACTAGATCCAGCATCTTGGCATACACGACGAATATGAATTATCCATTGATCACGATCCTCTTCTGTACGAGTTGCCAAATGACAATGAGTACCAGTTTCATGTTCAGTAATTGATAATGTATAAAGATCTTCGTCTGGTCTTGTAAGAAGTTCATTAGCTTCAACTGTCGAACCAAGTAGATATATAGTTCCTCTTGGTACAACATCACAATCTATCGTATTTGTTGACAATGTCGATGATTCTGAATATGTTCGTCGTCGATTATTATTATTATAATTACTACTGCTAGTACCAACGGAGGAAGATGATGAGGGGATCCTACTTGTACTATTATTACTATTTCTACGACTTGGTGTGCGACTCGGTGTGGTGGTGGAACTGTTGCTGCGACTCGGTGTACTGTTACTACTACTTCTTGAACTAGAAACAACTTGCTGTGGACCGATACCAGCTTGATTTGTTAATAAATAGTAAGTAAGAACACGTTGTTCTGGATGTAAAACAAACCATCGTGGTCGCCATTTATTTTTAAATATATCTCTTCGTTTCCACAACACGCCTTGCATATGCATCGGTTGTTGTTGATGTTGTCTACTACTAGAAGACGAAGTATTATTATTAGAAGTCATTGTGCCCGCTTCAAAACTTAAAAACTCGAGAACAGATGTATTATTAGAATAATCAGTAGTAGTAGTTGCTTGTTCTTGCATACTCGTTTTGTAACTTAATCTATGGATACAGTCTCACTCTCTCCTCTCATTTTTCTCACTGCTACTTTATGTGTTTTTTGATCACTTCGTAACATCTCCATCATCCATATTCTTCATTTTCCGTCAAAAAGTAGTCAAAAAAAGGTCTTCCAAGAATGAAAAAAAGATGGATTCATTCGGGACTCAACTGGGACTAACCCTGTTCCTTCAAGCTTGCGCGTTGCGCACGCGGTAGTTTTTTTGGAAGCGAATTCAACGAAATCTGCGCGTACATACTTCATACGTGCGTAGCGGCGTTGTACTTGCGAGAAAGCAGATCGATGAGTGTTTACGAGTGAGACTTTGTGTCGTCGTTTGCTCTTTTGGTAACCTTTTACATTGAACTCTCCTCTATCGTAAATCAAAGTATTATCAACGATGTTGGGAATAACAGCTCGATCGTAAGTATCCACAATTAGTTTCATGTTGACAATAAGATGTACCTGTAATTGGAATTGATCTCAACTGTACTTCAGCTTTCGTTGTACATAACGTCTGAAGCTTCGCTATTTTCGATCGGTGATTTTTAAACACATCACGTACGATTGTACGGTGATTATGTACTGGGATTTAAAAATTAAAATATTCCAACTTGAAGTGCAATGAAAATAATGTTCCATTGTCATTATCATAATTATAGAATGATTCCTTTCTAACAATTGTACGCTGTATTATATTATATCATACTATATTATATTATATCTTAACTATTATTATTCATTATTATTATCCAGAATCACACGCGTCGCTGGTCGACGTGCTACTACTCATCCATCTCTTGTTGTAACACGAGGATTTGCGAAAGGAACAGATAGTAAAGATGATGATGCGAATAAGACTATTCCATTCGGTATCGGTAAATGGCTTGGAGAGAAATCGGATCATTTGATCCCAACTGATAAGCAACACGATACAAGACCAAAACATATGCCAGAATTTTTCCCGGAGGATATTAAAAAGGAAATGAAAGAACTTGGTTTAGATGGTATTGAAGATTTAGATGAACTTGAACAAAAGAATATTGAGGGATATAATGATTTAGGTTTAGTCCCACCAGAAGGAACAGGTACATTCACATCGCCGATCTTGATCCCATCCAGAAGAACCTCACGTGTTGTCGGGTATCAAGATCCTGATTCTCATGCTATGTTCTGGTTTACCATTCACAGTGATAACAGTAGCTACTACATTAAGGATCTTGGTTTATTTTTTAAGATGCTTCCTATTCCATCAGACGAAGAGGCTCATGCTCATTAAATAGAATAAAAACATACTCACTATATTTTTATAAATATAAAACACCTTTTTATAAATATAAAAAAATGTATTAAAAACTACAATACACAATACAATGATGTATCTAAAGTGTTTTTATAATGTAAGCTATAGTTTCAGGAGTACAGTAACTGCAACATTCACTTCGTGAGCGTACTATTATTACCTATCATTAGACCTTTTTGTCCAGCTAGGATTGGATCAGATCAGAAATAGGTTATTGCAGAAAAGAAAACAAAAACTATATTGTTATTTTTCATTTTTTTGTCGTAGTAGTAGTATTATTATGATTATTGTTGTTATTATTAGATCATACCGTAGTAGTCCGATCATCAATCATACTGCACCACCATCACGTAACATTAATTCTCCACTAACACTACCAGCGCAAATAATCTTCTTCTATCAATCATCAACTTAAAACCCAATATTTAATGTTTGTTTTGGTCGTTTCAAAAGTTCAAGCTGCTTCTTTTGATTGTCTTCTGCATCTTCTTTTTCTTCTTCTGTCATCCACGTTGTTGGCTGTTGATAATCAGATTGATCATCAATTACTTCAGTCCGCCTTGCAAAATCTCTATCAAATCGTAACAAACGATCCTTTTGTATTCGGGCTTTGTCGTTGCTACCCTCACTGCAATACAATATACATGAAGAGTACGAAAGAGATAAGAGAATTTAAAAATTAGTTAATTTTGATACATGAAAAAAAGGATGGACAAGAAAGAAAACCAATCATTAGCGGCTGATGTGATGAAAAATATGAAATGATTCCAAGGAGAATACTTGTGTGATGTATAATAAAAACAACAAGAGAATTGGGGAACGACCGAGAACAAAAGATGAAATACTTACATTCCAGCTTCGTCTACCATGTATCCACAAAACGAACAATAGTCGTATCCTTCCAATTCACATGATATTCTTCCACAGTATAGACAATTAGTCAATGGTTTATGTTTTGTTCCAAAGCATCCACAAATTATATTCGCCTTCCCTTTAGAGGGATGTGATTTCTTTATTATAGTCGGTTGTTGTTTCTGTTGTTGTTGTTTCTGTTGCTGATTTTCAGATTGACCGTTTTGTATATCGGAATGGGCAGAAATTGATGTAGATTGTTGATTTTGTACTTTTGTATTCTGATTTGCTTTATTTGTATCAATACCTTCTGTGGAGATTGGTCGACTCTTAGTGGTGGTCTTCTTTGGGGGTGGCACTCTAGATTTCTTTGACTGCTGCTTTTGTGTATCATTGTTATTATTATTTCGTTGTGACTCTGAAGCTTTTGGTTTGCTATCATATTCTTGGCTTACAGCATTGTTACTGTTATTATTATTATCGTCGTCGCCGATATATACTTTTAGAGGTTCTCCCCTTTGATACAGATTCACATTTTCTACAAACTCAAAAACATCCTCACGACAACTACCCAATAATTGATCAAGATACTCTGAAAGATCCTGCGAATAAGAACAACACATAAACAAAAATAAGGAAGAAGAATAAATTAGCAGCGGTACAAAAGAAAATCACGGTTAACCACACCTTGACCGACTAAACTTACATCTCCTGATTCTATGGTAAGTAAATGATCCAACACATCTTCCGCACCGTCGTCAAATCCCAAAAGTATCCCTAACGTATTCTGCAATATGACCTTGCTGTTATCGACAGTCATTTTAGTCTCGATGTTTATTCAGGCGATTGTACCTTATTGTATTGATGAATGCGATTATAACAACAAGAGATTTTAATTCTAGATTTAATGATTTTCGATTTGCTCATTTGCTCATTATTTATTTGACATTCTTGAAACATGATTCAGTATATTCAATATCCCCGCTTGCAAACATGTTCATTACTGTATGTGAAATTTTTAATATAATTTTTCAGATCTCGGATTTTACGTGGTAGTAAAATTTTCGTTAAATGAATTTACTTAACGAGACTGAAGACTCTTCATTGACTACAAATTTCTACAAATTTCCGAGTCTACGACTTGTATGCATGGTACCAAAACCAAAATTCATTTCATTCAAACATTCAAACTTACATAACAACATAATATTTACTTTGCTCATTATCTGCCTAGTACAACTTCAAACTACTACAAATACATGATGTTGTTTCCTTGCTCCCCAACACATTTCATTGTGCGACTTTCTATCGTATTTGTAATTTTTGTTGTTGTTGACGTTAGTACAACGAGTCGATACAGTTGTTATGCACAGGAGCAACAAAATCCTCTAACAATGAATGGTGGGTCGTTGTTGGCAATGGCAGGGAATGGATGTGTTGCTATGGCAGTAGACAAACGATTTGGTTCGGGACCACAAATGGTCAATGTTGTTCCTCGTCAAGTTTGGGCACCACATCCTAATTTGATGGTAGGATTTTCAGGTTTAGAGGGAGACGTTCAAAGTCTATCAGAAGAACTTAAGATGGAAATTGAATACAAAAGAAATCGAGAATTGGGATTTAGTATTGCTTCTTCTGGATTACAAACGGACGACGACGATGATAGTAATAATGACGAGATGAAGGGACGTCGAATATCCCCCCCTGCATTGGCATGCTTAACTAGTCATGTATTGTATGAAAAACGAGGATATTATGTTGAGCCGTTGGTGGTAGGATTGATGGAAACAACTCGTAAGCCGTTCTTGTGTGCAATGGATATGATCGGAGCACAAAGTTTCTCGAAATCCTTTATCTGCTCGGGTGCTGCATCGACGTCATTATATGGAACAGCAGAAGCACTTTGGAAACCAAATATGGAACCCAAAGAACTGTTAGAATGCTGTGGGAAAGTATTTCAAAGTGGTAAGTAATATAGTAGTAATGTTACTTGCTAGTTGAGACACCATAATTTTATTCGAGGAATTTATATATTATATATTCAATATCACTTAACCATTGTTTTCTTTCTTTTTCTCTTTTTCACATATGTACCTCGTCATGTCGATGAAAGCCATTGAACGAGACTGTCTAAGTGGATACGGAATTTTGATATACCTCATAACGAAGGATGGGATCGCAGAATACGACTTGGCAAGTCGTAATGATTGATTTATGGTCAAACTTATATTCGAATATCATTAAAAAAATATCAAATATGGAAAGAGGGATGAATTAAAAGATAGATAGTTATTACGTATCATATAGACACGAACGTGATATACATACACTTGATAGATCTAGATCAAAACGGAATGCTCTGGAACCAGCTTGTGGTAACATATCAGTGGCGTTCTCATCAATCACCAATAACCTGCTACGCTACATTCTCTAATTATTCAAAGAAGTAACGTTACGACCTCGATCTTTTCTTGAAACGGTGTCGTTATGATACTTATATACTTCTTGAAGTAAGTTGATGTATTCATTATAGGATGTTAAGCACAATATTCTACAGTACTTGTACGCTGCGTATCTTGAAACTACAATATTTATTTGATAGGAGATCTTTGTTGGAAAGTTTAGAATTAGTGTCCAGAGGGGTGTATCATCTCAAAATGTATCCATCAAAAATAAGAAAAAATCATTCTAAAAAAAATAAGATGTGCTTTTGGTTTAACTTATTATAGTCTTCGTTTCAATACTGTCTTTTTTTACCTCAGATGCAATTATTTTTGTTATATTAATCAAAGGAAATGGGTACAAGTATCAATCAATTCAATTGATCTAGTATAGTGATGATAATAATTTGCATATTATGCTGGATTTGCATCAAACCCAAACTGTAGCATTCACTAGTGTCTTGTGAATCCTTGCTGGTGATCTCAAGCAGACTGTGATCTTTTGAGTTTTTCATCCAATGTGGATTTGCTCTATTATTTATATTTCAAGCCTATTTTTCTATCGCTGGTAGGCAAATTGATACAACAAGAACCGAGAAGCAAATAATTAATCCTTTGTGTGTGTCTGAGAAGTGGAGTCAAGCCAATTCAAACCAAGGGTCAAATGTTCTCAATTGCCACAAACATCAGCAGGTAATAATTCTTCAACATACTGTAATATTATTCTCTAACAAGAAAAGCAAGTTCACCATGCAGCCACATAAGTAAGTTACGGAATCAATACTACTCCTAGTCAATATCAATTAAATAGGCACGTATAACCTAATAGTGAAAAAGTGCGTTGTCGTGCAAGCTCATATTTATTTCTGTTGGTTAAGAATCCGGCTGCCTTTTTTGAACTGGAACATCTTCTTTCTTTAATAATATAACCGCGGGACGCGCATTGACACCTTTGGATGCCTTATAGTGTGTTGATTCTTTAAATATAATGAATTAATAACACGAAATCCAAATATACTGTCTTCTTCAATACATTAAACACTGTTGTTCTTTATATTCTGAAGTGAGCAATTAAACCACGAATTTACATGTATTCGTCGTTGGCGCACTTGCCTTTTTTTGAAAATAAACTCATGAGCCTCACTTTCCTCTACGTAGAAAAGTGTACTGCGCGCGTGTAAAATAGTGACACCAAAAAAATTAATGATTTTATTTTAAAAAAAGGCAAATGCAACAACAACAATATCGACTTCATCGTCTATTAGAACCGTTTCTTCTCTATTAAGATCACTCCCGTTACATCATACCACTTACTAGATAAACAATGCGATTTCAAGTTTAATCTTGTTACTAGTGTTATCATGGATGCCTACTGTACTAGCTAACTACTTGTTAGTATTTATTATTATTATTATTATTATTATTTCATTTTCATCTTACGACAATGGTATTAATCCACCATGGCAGAAGCAATAACAAAGAAAATTATCGCATTGTCTAATATAACAATAGTAGAGACATCTGTATCGGTGCTTTATCTATTACTCTATTATTTAATTTTTAATCCTCCTCTCTTGTGCACCTCTTCCTGGCGATTCGAAATTTGCCTGCCACCCATATACGACCTCATAGCATTTTTCCCAAATGACCAAATTCGACCGAAACTTTTGACCTTATTAACAGTACGAATATCTATATTTCGTCTTGTAAGTTTGTATTAAATGGACCTATATTGATGGAGCTTCGATCACATTCCTCATTGTTTTGTTGACGGAAAAATATTTTCCATTTCATTTCTGCTTACTGCACATAAAATAATTTTCCTAGCGCGATTTTGTAGTGAAAATCCTTTAATTGCGCGATAATTTTTTGGTGTCTCTCCACGAATTTTTAAAAAACTCAATGAAAAAAAAGAACCAAGGTAGTAACCTATCTATACAGACATTCATATCGAATATAAACTTGATTCCTTCTACAGCATGCTTCCTTTATGTGTTACCTGTAATTGTATCTAATATCATAGAGTGATCGGAGCATGTTAACGGACACATAAGAGAGATGGCACATTAGGTGTCTCTTTAGTCCCGCAGTTATATGCGCGTCCCGCGGTTATATTATTAACTGGTACTGAACGGTTCTTAATCAGTCTTCGTATTGTATGCTCATGCTACTTGAAGTATTTACTAAAAACAAAAAGTAAAATCTTAATAAGCGCGACGAAAAGACAGTACATTTTGTACCGCATAAGTGAAGGCGTCACGAGTTGTTACGTACTGTAAGTGTACAAGGTCGCAAAAAATAATAGAGAACATTCATGATAGCAAAACTTGATCTTATGTTGAAAACGACGATCATGTTCGCTCTTCTTCTTTTGACTTCCATCACTCTATTTTTGTACAAGCAGTACATTGTATGAAGTATTTATGACATATATTACATCATGATCACTGCATGAATGCACCATATTATGAATTCTCACAATCTACAGTTAGATTGTAAGAAGTTTTGATGCTGTTGTTACAATAAATATACAATAGAAACGAAGCCACGATTTTTTCTAATATAATCAAGCAAATCAGAATAAAATCATGAGTAGTAATAGAAGCCTAAGGAGGGTGGGATCACCAAAAAAATCGAGAAGAAAAAGTCATGTAAATGCGGGTGATAAATTTCCTGCATGGAATCTGGACATAGTATACGGCAGAGAACAAGAATCGAAAATAATGCAGGACCATTTAAACAAATTGTCGTCCGGAACTCTTATATTGAAAGGAATTTCTGGGTCTGGGAAGAGTGCTTTAATCGAATCCCAAAATTTTGAGGACGATGGTTGGATATTTGCTACAGGAAAGTACGAAGCACACCGAAAGAACGAGCCGTATTCGGCACTCATCGAAGCACTCGATTTTCTTGTTGATGAATGGATTGAGAACAATAAATATGCTGAAATCTGTAAAATGGAATCGTTCAGTAAATTGTTAGCTCACGATGTGGCATTTTTAGCAAATATTCTTCCTAAAGTTTTTCGTGCTAACAAGAGAATCTGTAAATCAAGACGATTAGAAAACCATCCTCGTCCGAGTTAGCTCTAGAAGGTGAGACAAAACATGCTGATAATGATAAAGAAAATGGTCTCGGGACCGGTGTATATGGAGATGCCTCTGTGGTCAACGCTTCTTTTTGGAGGATCATATCCTTTCTTTGTAAGGCCAAACCCGTTGTTCTATTTTTGGATGATTTGCAATGGGCCGATAAAGCTAGCTTAGATGCCATTCAAACTCTAGCTACTACAGGAAATATCGATGGTTTCTTTCTCGCTATTTCATACAGAGAAGAGGAAGTAAACGAAGGCGATCGAGTCTTCAGATGTATCAATTACATCGAGGAAGAATGTGAAAACTTAAAAACCATGCATATCACCGATTTAGATGTAGAAAATACGAACACTATGGTGTCGTCTATTTTGGGGAAAGATCCAAAACTAGTAGTAAAACTTTCCCAGGTGATCCATAGTAAGACAGCAGGGAATCCATTCTTCGTTGGTCAATTTATGCAAATGCTTCGACACGAGCGCTTCCTTACTTATTCCTTTTTGACCCTCCAATGGGAATGGGGTGAAATCGACAAGATGGATCAACTTGCACACGTTTCTGACAATGTAGCCGATGTTGTTGCTGGAACAATGTCAAAGTTACCAGGTCCAAGTCTTCTCGCACTAAAGATAGCATCTTGCCTAGGAAAAGTTATACCGTTACAGATTATGATTGAATTCTTTAGTTCTCACGAAGTTCTATCATACAGTGCAATGATATGCGATTCTATGAACAGTGTCCAACTGCAGGGTTTGAAACATTTCTTAGATTCCTCTGTCAAATTTGGCATCCTTCGGCGACTTGAAGACACCGAGACTTATTTGTGGGCACATGACAAACTGCAGTGTGTTGCATATTCTATGATCCCAGCTTGTTATCTGCAAAAAATACATACGGAGCTAGGAAAAATATTATGGAAAAAGAGTAAATCTGACCCAGAAAATGAGTGGATGTTGTATATGGCCGCCGAGCAGTTGAATCGTTTTGTTAACATAGAGGATAACAATGAAAATGAAGCCTTCGCGAAACTAAGTTTTGAAGCAGCGAAGCTATCTATCTCAAAGTCTGCTTACTTCCCAGGTGAGAACGATCAATACTAGAGAATAATCTTGCGTTTCTATGGTCAAAACTCGTTTTTAGTGTACTCAATTTTTTTCCTTCTTTTTCCATTGTTAGCTTATGATATGCTTGAATTTGCAGCAAAACACCTAGATGGTATGACTGACCACTGGGAGAGAGCCTACGATCTAAGTCTAGATGTTTACAGCTCTCTTGGTGAAATGGCGTTAAAATTTGGGAACTATGAGGAGGCATTGAACGTATCTATTGAAGTTGAGCGCAACGCAAGATCGTTGGAAGATAAGATAAGAGCCCAGGTTGTCTCTGTTGGTCACAAGGTTCAAGGTGGTAGTAGAGACTATCCTGGTGGAATCGAAAGAATCAAAAATATTCTGTTAGATTATGGTGTGAAATTTCCGCAGAAACTAATACCGGGTCAACAATTTGTAGAGAAACGAAAATTGAAGTCGCGGTTAGGAGGTGATCTACAAAGTTTTCTGAGCCTTCCAAAGCTAGATGAAGGAGACCACGACGATAAGAGAAAGTGCAACATCATTCTGTTGTTCACACACCTTATACATTTTACATTTTATGACGATAAGGTAAAAGACTTGAATGTATATGCTATCATACGGGTGTTGAATACTTCTGTTAAACATGGGACTTGTAGTGGAACTGCGTTGGCATTGGGCGCGCTCGCAGGTTATCTGAGTAGAGGAGGACATTCTGAAGATGCGAAGGAGTGTGGTGAACTCGCAATTAAGCTCGTCAACACGTTTCCCAGAAAAGGTGATCGCTGTCATACTTCTGTTCATTCATGGGTAACGTTTGGCGTGTTACTTAATGTTTTACCGTTCCACGATTGTCTAGATCCATTATTGGAGCTTAATCAATGTGCCTTGATGGCTGGAGATATATCAAGCGCCGCTATGGCATGGGTTGGTTATTCTTATACCTATTTGAATATAGGTCTCCCTATTGGCCCATTGAGTTCTGACCTGTTATCATATTCGAAGGAAGCTAAACAGTTTGGTATGCCGATCACCATGCAAGTGTTATTTCCTATCTTACTGCAGACGATCCAGAATCTACAAGTATTAAAACCTAATCCAACAATGCTGCTTGGTGACATTTTCGACCAAGGACAGGAACTCAAAAAATTTAAAGATATAGGGCTCAAAATGACCCAACGCGATATAAATTCATTTAGACTCATGTTAGCCTGCATCTATCGAAAGTGGGAGACGGCCGAAGAATTGGTAGATGCTCTTCAACCCCACCTTCAATCTGACATATTTACCATGCGGGCGCACTTACTTCTTGTGTACATGGGATACGCTAGTCTCGTTCTAGGTGAAAAGGCTCGTGCACTACGGAGGAGAATACACTTTCGTCAACTAGGTAAGAAGATTATTAAAATCTTTAAGGACCAATTGAAGTATGGATCGAAGAATGTGCTCCATGTAATCCTCATGCTTGAAGCAATCGAATCGCCATCGAAAGAGAAATTTGACGAAGCCATCCGAAATACAGCCAGACTTGGAATGGTACACCACGCAGCTGCCATGTACGAAAATGCGGGACTGTATTTCTTGGATAAAGATGACGAGGGATGGGGAGAGTATTATCTCTCCCAAGCTTACAATCTTTATAACGACTGGGGAGCTACTGGTAAAGCGAATCAGTTGAAAGATAGTCACCAGGTCTTGAGTTCATCGTCAGTAAACCATCGTGCAAAAGGCGGTTTCATGAAGGGCCGAACTCGGTTTTCTCCAGAGCATTTAGATCATATGAAAGAGATGAGATTATCCTCAGTAAGCGGGAGGACTCTGAACGCTGCAGAAAAAAGATCATTTACATTAAACCTCTCTTCAAATTCCTCATTCAGCAGTAGTAGAACGTCAAGCGACGGTGGTAATACGGCACCAAACAAATTATCAGGAGAAAAATAATTTTATAGGTAGATCTCTTTGCATTACAGCTGACTTTCTAGATATACTTTCTATACTTTAAATATATGCTTACTATTTTTTCCTAAGTCAAGCTCGATTTGAGTGAGCAGCACCCTACCTTGTCGAAGAAGTCGACGACGATTAACCAAATCACTGTAGGTTTTGTTATGTGAGAGTTTTAATCATTATTTCTTCATTTTCTTTTGTATCCGTATTATTTATGTAGTTCAAACAGGGCAGATCATCGCCAGTACACTGTTGTATCGCTTGAATTTCTTTCTTGTGGTTTTCTTCTTGCATTCGAATTCGAATCTCTAGTTCTTGTATTCTCCTTTCTGATTCATCCTGTGATTTACGCATCATTTCCTCCATTTCTATTACTTGGATTTCAGAAGCATGGTGTGTAAGAGTTTGACAATATAATTTCAATTTTTCTCGAACCGATTGTTCAGCAAGTACTTCCTTTGGAACACATGAAATTTCTTCCAATACATTATCTAAATTCCGTTTTGATTCTTCTAGACTAGCTTCGTGATTCTTAACAAGCTGATGATATTTTCCATTCAGATCCGTGTATTTTTGATACGTTACATATTGTTGCTCCTGCTGATTTTTTGTCGACTGCTGCTCCTCGATTGATAGACAAGCGCTTTCGTTATGATTCTTATTATTATGATTCTTATTACTATTATCATTGTCTTCATTCAGTTTTCCGTCTTTTGTTGGTACTATTTTCCGATCACATACAGCGCTCATCTCTTCTTTCAGATTGTGGATGATTTCATTTGCACTTGCAAGTTGTTTCAGTAATCTTTCAATAGTGGATGTGGCATTCTCAAGTGCTACCGAATTATTATTAGAATTCATAACAAGAGCGTCATCCATTTGCTTCTGTGACAGGGCAGAAACATTGTCAATAGTTAAACCTGATTTATTATGAAAATTAGTACTAGTAGGAGTCGTGGCGGTCCTAGGAGATCCAAGAGTGGTTGCGGTGGGTGATCCAAGATTTTGTAAAATACAGGGTGGATCACCATCTATGACTTCTTGTTTTTTCCGTAGTTCAATGAGTTCTCGTTTCATCAATGCATGTGAACGAATCGCGTGAAAGATTGTATTTGTGTCTAAAAGTTGTTGGGTTTCATGCGATGGTTCAAGAATTACTCGTACAAGACGTTGAGCATCTAATAGTTGTCGCTGCATTGCTATATCACCAACGGGATCTCCGAAACAATGATGATCTTCATGGTTCTTATTGAATGTTAAACGAAGTCCCGGGTGATCGTCCAGTAGACGTTCGCTCTGAGGACTTGTTACATTATGATACGTCATGGAAGGTTCTTTCATTGGACTAGGTGGCACGAATAAATGGTCGACCGTTACCTCCTGGGGAGGATGAAAAAATTCTTGGGAGAAGTACTGGTAATTATATTAAGCTTGGACGGTGGTGTGGTGCTTTTACGTGTACGCGGAGTTTTGACTGGCTCCCTTATTATACTTCGTCGATAGTTGTCGTCATCATCATCGTCGTCGTTGTCTTGAAAAGTGAAACATTGTCGATCATTTTCTGGCTTCGATATTATTTTTGTTTCAGTCTTCGTTGGAGTTGTTGTCACGTCCGTTTTCGATATAATTTCCTTTTGTTCAATTAAAGTAGTGCTACTTTTTCCTGTAGAATTAGAAGTGATATTCGTTGTTAGGGAAGATGATGGGACCGAATTATTAATGCTTGCCGCAACCAGGTTCGAAATTTTTTCTTTTTCCTGAGCACTTTCTTTGGATAGTCTCGATGCTTTGGAGCCTTTGGTTCCAAACCTTCTTTTTAGTCTTGGCAGTTTCATGGTGAGCACGTAAAGACGAGTTTCTGCTCTTTTTCTTATTCTGATTACAGCCTATTAGTATTGCTTGTCGTGGTTCTTTTATGTGATGATAGGACAAGTGACAAGGCAATCACCATTCAAAAAAAACACAAAGCGTTCTTTTCTGTATTACTTTTTGTGATGCCTTGCTTTCGAGAATAATGACACGCGCCCATATCACCTCGTGATGTTTTTTTTAAAACATCCTTCAAGGCGGCAGCGCCTTAAGGTCACCTTAACTCACTTTGGTTTTTAGTTACTGTAACAATAATTTTGTATCCGACTCAATCCAATCATGATTCGATTCACGACGACCATCCAAAATGTGATGTGTCGGAATGTCGAACAATCAACAATCGAAGAATCGAATCAATGCATCTTTGCAAAATGGTATGGAAAAATCAGCGTATCTCTCATCATATCCTATCTGTCACATATTATCATATATGTATGCCATTAATCAACGACATAGCTGCACCTTAATATTCCTGCTATGACTTTAGAACGTTCAAATCCATTTCATTCGATATCAGTCTGGACGATGATGTCGTTACTTCTGTTAAGTATTCGCGGAACCAGCGGTCTAGTGTCACGACGGATAATATCTCCGTCACCTTTTCGACAAGCTGCGAAGCAAACAACGGTCGGTTATTCAACAACTATCTCTTTGAAATCTACAACTGATGCAATCGAAAATTCTCTACCCATCACGCCAGGAGAGGAGAACCGCGGAGGAGATGGACTACCTAGAATATTCCTGAAGAGAAACCGACGAACCAAAAGCTTCCGTGATGGTAGTCAGTTGATATTTACAGGGTCAATCGGTAAGACACCGGAATCTCTTCCAGTTGGTTCTCTAGTCCAAGTAGAGGTGGCGGGTCAAAATAAAGATTCCCCCACAATAGTAGTAGGTTTTGGTCTTTACAATCCAGCTTCTCTTTATCGTGTGAGGATTATATTTCATTGTCTACTTCATCCTGACATTACCAAACAATTTTTGGCCATGTCAAATGATTCTGAAGATGGTGATGCAATGATAATAGAGAAAATTTTAACCATGAACTTCCAGCGTGCGCTTCAAACACGACGTGCAATTGGCTTACCATCAGAATCTAAAACTGATACGTATAGATTGGTAAATGGTGAAGGAGATAGTATCTCTGGATTGGCGGTTGACGTGATTGGTAATAAAATTGCAGTCGTTATGTCATCTGCGGCATGGTGTGAAATTCATAAATCAACAATCTTGAAATCTCTTCAAATTACATTACCAGACCATGAGCTGATATGGAAGACAACACCTTCTAGATTGAAGCAAGATGGTTTTGCCGTCGGTGATGAAGAAGAAGAAGAAGTTGGAGACAATAAATCCATTGATAATATTGATGAACCAGTTGTGTGCTTAGAAAATGGTATCAAATATCAAACATTCCCACGTCAGAAAGGTCAGAAGACGAGCGTGTACTGTGATCAACGTGACAATAGGTTGAATTTGGCCCAGCTTTGTGAAGGGAAGAAAGTTTTAGATCTATGCTGCTACCATGGAGGGTTCTCTTTGAACGCAATTAAGCATGGAGCAGCACTTGCCGTTGGGGTTGATTCATCGGCCGATGCTATTAAGACCTGTAAAGTCAATGCCGAACTCAATAATTTTGACAACGAAAACATAAATTTTACCAAGTCCGATATTGCTGAATATATGAAAACTTGTGAAGAGAAATTTGATGTTATAGTACTTGATCCACCGAAATTAGCACCTAGTGCAACTAACTTACAAAGGGCTAGTCGAAAATATCATAGTTTGAATCGTGATGCAATCAAATTAATCGACGATAAGGGAGGTTTATTGATGACATGCACCTGCAGTGCAGCTATGACACAAAAAGAGGGTGGAAAGTTCTTCCTTGAAACGGTTCAACAAGCTAGCATTCCTGCTCAGCGGGAGGTTACATTGCTAAGGGTTAGTGGTGCCGCTGCTTGTCACACAGAGTCACCATTTAGCTTTCCCGCTGGCAATTATTTGACGGCGGCATTGTTTTATGTTCATCCCAAACTAGAGACTCTGTAACTATTTCCAATACGCAGTTTTCGGTCCAATTATAATCATTTTTATCGAAGTATCGAATTCACTATTATTTTTATCATTTTCTTAGTTCTTTATTATTACTACTCTAACTAGACAATCGCCATCGGAGTTGGAGCCTGCCCTGGTGCTTCAACATTGGCTTGAACTTTTTGTACTATTGATTTGACACTCCGTGCGGCTGCACCAAACTGCTCACCAAAAAGACCAGCCACACCCGGCTTTTTCTGCTTCTTCTCTAAAATTTCAATTATATCGAAAGTGTCACAGATAGACTCTAAATACTCGTCACTTGTCATAATATCATCAACAAGACCTTTTTCTTTAGCTTCGACGGCTAGCCAATGCTCACCAGTACCGACTTCCTCCATTCTATCTTTAAGAACTGGCCGGGCGTGAGCAATATGATCCTTGAAGGCTACGTGGATATCGTTTAATTGCTCTGTCATCTTTGCTTTGCCCTCCTCTGTGACGTCACCAATGATATCGATCGTACGCTTGTAATCACCTGCCGTACAGAGATATGCGTCAATCTTGTGCTCGTTAAGGAACCGTTGGAAATTAGGTATTTGTGCAACAACTCCAATGCCTTTTAAGATTATTTTTCCAGAGAAATTCAGCAAACAATGCAAGATAACATGTTAGATAACAATATGCACTGATGCATTTATTCAATCACACCCAATTTACACATCGATTCATAAACTTACTACCAACTACAGCAAATGGTGCAGCGCAAATTCTATCAGCAACAGATGCCATCATGTAACCACCTGATGCTGCCACCGTATCAACACAAACCGTCAAATGAATACCAGCCTTTCGAATTCGCACAAGTTGTGAGGCTGCGAGACCATACTGTGAAACGGCGCCTCCTCTGTAAATATGTGGTTGTATGAAATGAGAAATGGTGCACAGTATTAGCTTTTTTGTCATTCAAACTAAGATAAGGGAAGGAACAGAAAAACAAAGATAATGGACACGTTGAAGGAAAGAAAGAAAAAATATGTATACTTACGGACTCGTTACACTAACCACACATTGATCATGACCCGGTTTACAAAGATTAACGACCAGTGACACCTGTTTTCGAAGGAGTTCTAGATCTGATACCATAACATCACCATCAAATACAATATAAAATACCACAGGACGATATAGTTGACGAATTTCTTTTACTGCCATTCCTGCCTTTAGATCTCTCTTTACACGCTTTTCTAGCTCTTCTCGATTTTTCTTTTCCGTTTCTTTTTTTTCTTTTTCCTCCTTTTTTTGTGCTTCTTTGATTTCCTTCATATGACTCACAACATCTAATCGAACGTGTTGTAAACCATCTTCAGCTTTCATACATCCTTTTTCATAACGGTCATTAAGTCTACGAAACCGAACTTGAACTTCATTGAACCCCGGGTCTGCTTTCGACACACCCGTACCACTAGAAGAACCAAATCCATCAGTGGATGTGCCGATGCATAAAGCACAGCATCCGCACAAACATGTTCCCACAGCAAAAACTAGTAATATGGCACCTACGAAGAGCATTAGGTCCGCTGCATCATTAGACTTAACGTACGCGAGCATTATACCACCAACAATCACTAAACTTACAGTGATACAACAACAGAATGCACCAATACATTCGATTGGATTCACTGCCATACTACCGCCACCACCGGGAGTATCATCAGAAGATGCAAAAAAATTCTCCCCGCCTCTATAATGTTTGGTGGGTTGGTAATGATACGACTCAATGTCTTTGCTTTTGTTTTCTTTTTTCTGTTCTTCATACAATTTATACTCAACTCCACCGTCAGTCGCCTTCATTTCTGGTAAATTATTATTCTCTTCATCATCATCGCCGCCGCTCTTCGTTACAGACGCAACTAGAGATGTTGTCTCTTCATTATTCGACTTGAAATTATAACCGAAATCATCCGTTGTGTACCGCCCCATCTTGTTATTGTTGCTATTATTATTTCTGTTGATATTGTATTCCTTCACAATAGTACAAGGAGAACAATACTAATTTCTTTTATGGCTTGGTTTTTGTTCGTGTTGTTTATGTTTGATTGTTGCTGATGTTTCTCGTTGTTTTGTTTGGCTTTATAAAAAACGGAAATACAGTAGAGCGCGAAATAGTGATTGATTGCGCTCACTCCCTAAATTTTAATCCCACGTAATTTTCTTGATGTTAATCGCGTTTAGTACACGATTGGCTTACTAACGGAAGGCCCAGCATTACTGTATGGTAGTGCTCAGGAATCAATTAGATACTTCAAGATCAATGCATTGCTTGTTTTCTAATACATAAATCAATCCTATCTATATGACTAGCTTTTTTAGTAGCAGGGAAATATCAGTTGGAGAGAACTTTCAAAATAATAGTAAGAGCATCTAAGTTCACTCTTCTTACTATTGTTATGGATTGTATCCTACAATATAATACAAATTAGTGTATATTGGTATATATATAGATACTCATTATCACTAATCATTATCACTAATTTATGCTACATCACGATCTCTTTGCATGTGGTGGGATAAAATAGTGAAGGTTCCAGGCATTTACTACAAGCATAATAATGTATCTACAGATCCGAAAAACCAGACTATTCAGTTCCACCTCCAACTATGAGTGCATTCGGTTGTTTGTAGAAATTCTGTGCACCAGTTCTAACCTTTTCCGAAATCGTTTTTACAGGTTCATATCTCTTATTCTCGTATTGACGCAAAGCTTTCACACCGAGACCGTACTTTACACAACTTGACCGAGCACATTTGCATCTTCAAATGCAAGAGCTGTTCCCTCTCCAGTAGGCCGTACTGGGTGGGCGCTATCGCCGATGTAAATAAGACCATCATATGATGATTCCCATGGCTTATCAAAGTCCCTTACTTGTAATTTGTTCTCGATAATAATATTACTATCGTCAATTACTTGCTTCATTCGTTTATAATTCTCACTATTCGTTCCCATGGTTTCAACGACTTTCAGTACACGCCTCCTCGACTCTTCTTCTGTATTTGCCCTTCCATCTTCCACATCACTGATTACTGTCCACGATGATCCCGCACTCTTACCACCAGGGAAGATCAATGCAGAACGACCAGCAGTATCGCTGTCTTGCTGCCCTCTGTAAAATGTCGCAGTAGACGTAGGAATGTTAGGTGCCATTCCTCGCCATACTGACTTGTTTTCAGATAGTAATGTATCGGGTTCATTCGGAAGGATAGAACGGACTTTACTATTGGTTCCATCACACGCAAAAACATACTTGGTTCGAACTTTCATCTCCTCGCCTGATTCTGCATTTTTGAAAATTAGTTCAAACCTAGCTTCATCATCATCTTGACTACTACTACTACTGCTGGTACCAGTTGATAATGACTGGATATAGTCTAGATTTAGATTCAGGTTGATCAAAGCTGCTTTCGATTTTGAATCTTCACTAGTATATAGTTCCTCGACATGCTGCCGAAGTACGACTCTAACGTCATGCCAAAGATGAGTTCGACTCACAACTTTGCTGAATAAAAATTGCGTTATTTTCGATTTCAATTTAGTCAATGGCTTCTTAATATACTTCTTCAATCGACTATTCTTCTCATCCTTCTCCTTAACATTTGTCCAAGATCGTAAATCCACCGCAGTTACTGGCACTCCGGTATCTTCCAACTTTGGAACGACGGAGCTATCGAGATTAGCAAGAGATTTCCAACCCGACGATGAAATTTGTATACTTGCACCCTTTGGTTGAAAACCATCTCTCTCAAATATTGCAATAGACGAAGACGGACTCGATTTAGAAATTGCAATTGCGGTGGCTAATCCACCAGGACCTCCTCCGATAATTGCACAGTCAATAATGCAATGTTGTGGCCGATTCTCAAACCCAGCAGCACAATGAATGATAAAAGCTACAAATATTATACTCTTGTAACTACGATTGCCTGTTCTCGTTCTCGTCATCGTCATACTGTAACTTTTTACGTACAGCCTGTAGATTTTTTTGTGACTAAAATATTTACTGTGATAGCTAATTTATAGTACAGAATATTCTAAAGGAATAAAAGTAAATCGCGTACTAGTACAACAAATATGTAATACTTTCATAGAATACACTATTAATATAGCAGTACAGTACTTCAATTAGGACTACGTCGTATTATTATTATTATGATCACTAATCTTAAATTTTTAGATTTTATTTTAGAGTCGATGACGACGGAAAGCGCGTGGCACGGCGATATTGAATATTGTGGCCTAAAAAGAAGCATTGTTGTTCCGGCGCGGAATATGAACTAAAGAAATTTTTCGCAAATACTCAAATCAACATAATATTAACTGTGCCAACGAAGGAACAATCGCAACAATAGCACTCTTTCGATCTTGCTGATGAAAACTTAGACATTAGACGTTCTTTCATCGAGTCGAGAGCGGACTCCATTATCTGACACGCAGAAGTACTCGAAAATTCAGGGGTATTTCTTGTATTATCGTACTGAAGATCTTTCAAGTTGAGCCATGAGCTACTGCGAATCAGACTTTTCCTGTACAAGTAATGAGTACGGCTCCTCTATAATTACGCCATATTCGAGTCCTGGAAAAGATAGAAGACAAATAACTGCTTTAAAAAGCAGCAACGATCTTACAAATATCGAAGATAAAAAATATCACACTGAACTGAACAAAATAATGAAGGGTTCGACTACTACTAATACTCCTCCTAGACATAAGAAAGGTTCTCCGAATAGATTTTCCGGTGAATCGACCTCCGACAGAGACGATGATGGGGAAAGCATAGAAAACCCACCATATTCCAGGATGAGATTTGGAAATACAAAGAATTCAAGGAAAATTTCAAATATGAGCAAGCAATTCTTATGGGGATGCATATCTATCTGTGTTCTCGTTATAATAATAGTAATTATTTCTGTGGGTATTGCAAATGGTTTATTCTTTTCTTCTAGCGAAGTTACTGATGGTAGTAGTAATGTACAAGATAATATATATCCCTCTTCTGGTGAACCAATAGAACGCGACAATCGCCTTCGTGAGTATCTGATAACCGTCGTGGTCAACGGTGCTGCAACGTTTATTGATCCAATCTCTCCAGAATCGCAAGCTCTTGCATGGATGCAATACGAAGATCCAGTAGAATTGGATTCCATTAAATTAGAACATCGTTTTCGTATAGAGCAAAGGTTTGCCCTTTTGACGATCTGGTTTCAATCCGACCTTGATTGGTATAACGAAACTAATTGGTTGACGGAAGATGAATGTGCATGGAAAGGTGTCACGTGTATCACTGTTTCTACTGGAATGAGAAGGTCCCTTATAGAACGGGACAAAGACAACGACAACGACGAAAGAACATTGCGTGATGGAGATACAGTCGTAAACATGGTCAATTTAGAACAAAACAATCTACAGGGTACTCTCCCACCTGACTTGTCTCTTTTGAAAAACCTGGTTTCTCTAAACTTGTCCAGGAATAAATTAAGTGGGACAGTCCCCGAAGAGATGAGTTCGATGAATCTGCTGGAAGAAATATACTTAAATGACAATAATCTTTCTCAGAAATTTTTACTCGACTTCTCACTGATGCCTAATATAGCTACTCTGGATCTATCTAACAATCAATTTGAGGGAAATATCCCTGATTCGTTGTACTCGATCACTACAATCAATCAGATTCGACTGGATAACAATAATTTTGTCGGTCGGATTCCAGAAAACTTTGGAAATCTAATCAATCTTTGTAAGACGAATATCAGTTTCTCTCTACTACTAGTGGTAGATGATAAACGATGGTTGTGCAAATTTTTGAATCTATTCGATTCCTCACTGCTTTGTTTTTACTTTGCCTTCTCTCCTTTATCATCGTACAGCGATATTTACCGCTAATAGTAACCAATTTCATGGTCCAATTCCTGTTGCATTTGGTTCTCTTGGTAGTCTCGAGAATCTATCGCTAAGAGGCAACCTGCTAACGGGAGGAATAAGTACAGAATTGTTATCTGCTACTGCGTTAATATCACTTGATCTGTCAAATAATACGCTTGCTGGCTCTGTACCTTCATTGTCAATGATGAAGAAGTTAACTACTTTATCACTGAGTCATAATGATTTGTCCGGGGAACTTAACTTTGGGAGCATTCGTAATTTGAAGGAGGTAGTATTAGAGGAGAATAAATTTTCAGGTCGTTTTCCAGATCTTTCAGAGTCTCCTTGGATTCAAATTTTGCGATTGGGTGAAAATGACTTTGACAGTCAAGCCTTCCCAACATATATTCTTAGTATGACCAATATGACTAATCTGGGATTAAATAATCTTTCCTTGACGGGTGCAATTCCAGTTGATGTTGGAACTTGGACAAGATTGACTACACTTAACTTAGAAGAAAATTTTTGGGTGGCAATATCCCTTTGTCGATTGCGAATATATCTCCTCTTAAAGAATTCGCTATCCACAAAAATCAATTGACCGGGAACATTCCGTTTGAGATTTCTTTTCTGGGAAACCTGGAGAAATTAACTCTCTCTTCAAATCAATTTGAATCCAATATTCCAACTGCGATTGGTGCTCTAACTTCGCTGAAGACTCTTACAATGGAGTCAAACTTTCTTGAAGGCCAGCTTCCAGCCTCTCTGAGATTTTTATCAAACTTGGAGGTTCTTAATTTGGCAGATAATGGCTTCACAGGTTCTATACCTTATGCAATCTGGAATATGGCATCACTCCGTCAATTGATCCTCGCTAACAACAATCTTGTTGGACAGATACCTGGATCAGTAGAGAACATGAAACAACTCCAAGTGCTGAATGTTGGTTCGAATATTCTCCGTGGTCGCATTCCTGATAGCATTGTATCTCTTAAAAATCTTTTGGTCCTTGATTTGTCTTTCAATTTCTTTGGTGGTCCCATACCCGAGAAAATTGGAGACTTAGTCGATCTTCGTGAACTGCTTCTTGGTACCAATTACGAGGACAGTAATAAATATTTTGGGCTAGACGGAACGATACCAGTTTCTATAGCAGCGATGACTAAGTTGGAACGACTCGAGCTGAACCGTAATAGGTTCTCTGGAGTGTTACCATCTCAGCACGGACTTCTGAACTTGGTCCAAGTATACGACGTTTCTGGTAACAAACAATTGGGAGGAACTGTCCCCGCAAATTTTCGCCAAATGTCTCAATTGAATGAACTCAAAATTGTCGATACAAATATAAAAGGAACTATTCCCGTCAGTCTATGCGACATGGGTGTCGTGATTGAAGTTGGCTGTTCCCAGATCGAGTGCAACTGCTGCGAATGTAGTTAAAGTTGTTAGTAATGATGTATAACTGCAGACCAACTAATGATCTGTAACACTATAATAGGGGGTTTAATAATATATTCGAATCTAAATTAATATTAATGTGATTTTATTCTTAGTATTTTTCTGAGTTTTTTAATGTGTCCGATATTTTGAAATCATTCCTTCGCATTCACTTTCTTTATTTAATCGTATGTGGAGATATTGTATTTTCATTATAAATAAACGCACGCACATAGTACATCTGATTATTATATTATTAATCGACCTTAACTGCCCCATAAATGGTACGTGTGAACCAGAAGCTGGAAAGGAAGCCAACAGAACCGCAGAAGAGTCCAAAGCAAACGGAGATCATACTCATGTAGGTCAAATAAACAACAACTGGTAAGAAACCGACTAGGTCCAATCGGCTCGACAAGAACCAGAGACTGTACAGGAACAAGTAAAATCCAGCCATAGCACAGTTCATGAAGGATTTCCACCACCAACGATGATCTTCTGCACAGAGCTGTAAGTAGCCCAAGACAATACTAACTTGAGCACAGGTGGCAGCCAAAATTCCCAAGACAGCTAAAAGAAAGCCCATTACGTAGTAGATTTGATGTAGCCAGAGAGCTGACATGATAAATGCTAGTTCAATGCAGACGGATCCGAAGGGTAGGATACCTCCCATGAACATCGTAACGATGCTATTCATATGCCAAGGAGCTTCAGGAACAATACGTGCGATTTGTTTAGTTTTAGTAGGAACCTCAATGGTTCCTGCTTTCAGTCCAACGAAAGCACCGACAAAGACCAGTGGCGCTGAGATAGTGACCCACAATAAGAATAGGACCACGATTGTTAAGAAACTGACAGCGGTGGCAGCACCAGCGAAACTCAAAAAGATGTTCAATAGGGCGAACATGGAGACAAACAATGCGGGCAAAGCAGTGGCTGTTGCAATGGAATTTAATTTCCAATTCTTTGCATCACAAAACTTGTACACGCGAGCCGATACGTAGCCAGCAATAGACCCGCACAAGACGTAAAGTAAAATCATCGATGTCAAGATTTGACCCTTTTTCATAGAGTTGGTTACCTTCAAAATGGCCAAAACCATGGCAAGTGCAAATGCAAGGCCAATCTGGGCACCGGTACCGACCATGACTGAAAGCAACATGGGAGAAAATTGAGGAGGACGAAAGACGTCACCGTGTACAAGCTTCCAACCGGTTTCTTCCTGTGCTTCTTCTAGAGTCTGTAATTCATTGTACCCAGCAATATCCTTGCGTAGAGTTCGGATCATAATGGTAGCGATAGCTCCAGTCATGAACAAAACAATCATGAGACTGTTAACGATGGAATAGTAATGAATGTCATCGTCGGGCGCACCGACCAAATATACGTCCCATCGGTCGGCCCATAATAAATCATTACTTTCAATCCATTGAACATCATAACTGTAAACAACCTTGACAGACTTTCCATTTTCTGGTGTCAACGAAAGGTAAAGTTCTGGGTCGTTCTCTACTTCCATTCCACTACAAGTCGAAAGTTTTGTAGCAGCCGTGACCTCTCCAGTGGCGGGGATTTCATGAGCGATACTGACGGGATGTACATCAAAGCCAGTAATTCGAATTCCCTCGAATTGGGAGGGATCTGTGTGGTAGGTGATAGCAAACTTCAAGTGATTGTAAAGGAAGATATTCATCATTCCCTTTAACCGAGCACTTGGAGCATCACCAGGACCGGAGGTAAAGGGGCTCTGAATCCAACAGGGTATCCTCTGACGGCGTAATTCAATTCCTGACTTCTCATAAGTACGGGTAAACTATCCAACTGGAATGAGACACGGTACTGACGTTCAATAAGTCGTCTCATCCACCGAAGTTTTTTCCCTTCTAACTCTCTGAGACACATAGGAGTACAAGTCTTGTCTTGTTTAGTGAACAGGTCAAAAGGAGCAGGTTTCATATCATGTCCCTGCAATCTTGAACCTAAATTCTTTCTCTCGCGTCTTTTCTTTTTAAGACCAGATTCGACATTTAGTTGACAGCCCGGTAAGTCGTAAAACTCGTAGGGAACTTGAGTCTTTTTCGATTCAACTAAGTCGGCATAGATCCAAACTTGTTCTCCGGCAACATACTCTTCGGGAGAGACACCTGGAAATAAAATTTGCGACAAAGAAACCTCTTTCTTACGGATAAGTCCTTTTCGTTTTTTGTTCCTAAGACGGTAATTTCGTAATAAGACCGCTTCTTCTGTGTTGGAAACCTCATCAACACCTTCGCGACGCTTTTCCTTGTATGTTGCCAACTCAGCGGAAGCAACTTCCTTCTTTTCACGACGGTTTAAACGCTTTGATTGTTCAAGCTTAGCGAATGTCTTGGTTCGAAGTTGATCTTGTTTTGCTAATGCACCTGTGGGGAGCGTTTTGCCCTTAGGTACCACTTTTTTACGTGAACCCAAACGTTTCTTATCTTTGGCACTGCTAGAGGCAGCTTGCCCACTGCATATCAGAAGCCAAAAGCAACTTACCGTTGATAAGGTTGATTGAAGAGAATACATGACTGATGGATGACTTTTCTCGACTACTACGGAGATAATAATAACAACAACGGTAGTAGAAATTTATGTTGAATTGATGGAATTGTATAGACAATACTCAATACAACAAATACTCTATAAGATAGTACAAGAACTCTTTGTTTTGTCTATCGGTATTCGTAAGTTGATGTAATGCGCTTAGCAAGTTAAGCATGAATGACTTCGGGTCGTTTAATTTTATTCTGGTTCTGCTCGCTACACAGCACCAAATTGTACGTAACGAAGTACAGTACCGCACGCATACTTGTACACGGTAACAAAATAACAACAAAGCAAAGAGCAGAAAGATGATATCTTCGCATTCATTTTGTGCGTGAAGAAGAAGGACCACTTTAAATAATTCAAATCGCATTTTTTACGGTTGGGCCTTCATTTTGGGGTCAAACTAACATTACGTTACATCGTACCATTTTTTATTCCCCCTTTTGCCTGTTTTACGGTACAATGCACAGTATGTATTTTTGTGTATTATTTTTTGTGTTATTATTGAAGTTCCATTAATTATTTCGGGTTTTTACGCGCCATAAAATCATCGCCCTCAACGCGGGGCGGACGAACGACGTTTAATGAATGATACAAACAATACTACAAGCACTACCTTAAACCATTTCGGCTCAAGAGACAGGACAATGCATAGATATTTTGGTTGTTACTAGTACGTAGAAGAAGGAAAGTGTGATACGACTTACAACTGTAGCAAGTGGCACGAGATAAGGACCAAAGCTGTGGAAAGAGAGCAGAAAAAAGTACTCGCACTACGTACCGATGCGATACAGACTATCAGTCTACTTGTAGTGCATGAAAGCTGAGAAATATTCGATTATTTTATCTTGACATCATCAAAATTCCATCATCACTCCCATGTCTCCTACGACATTTGATGATGGCGTTAATGTCGACAATGTTGTAACCTACTCTTCAGCAGCGACCAATAATCGAAAGTCAGCATTGTCAACAAAAATCATTACATCTACAACAGGTTCCTTAATACCAGTTGTTGACCACGACGCAATGATTGATCAAGAAAGAAAACACAGAACCAACGATATACGAGAACGATTGGGTCCGATTATGGAACGGTTTATGTCTAGTGTAACAAAGATACAAACCCTCGAAGATTCACTTCGGTTGGGAGTAGGTAGTGACGGTGACGACGATGATCACAATCATAATCACGATGATACTTCTTCTACATCATCAAAATCAACGAATTATGAACACACCATCATACGTCCAGGAGGAACACGAAGTATAGTGAACAAAAGTATGGAACTAGTAAAGAAAAAAATGCTTAGACTTAAAAATATGGAAGACACATTAGAGGCGTTGGAGGATCGACGCATAATTCTTCGCCGCCACTGTCAGGCAAAGTTTACGACTACCGAAAAGTCCGATAACTTACTGTGTCAGAATAATCGTATAGTAGAGTTAGAAGAAGAGGTATCCGTCACGAAAAAGAAATGTCGCTTGGTTGATGACTTACAGGCACGAAATGTGCTATTGGAAAATGATCTAATGGATGTTAGAGAAGCACTACAAGAGAAGTCACGAACTGATCTTCAACAGCAACAGTGTAGAAAAAATGATGAGTACATGCATATAAAGTTTGACAGCTCAGAACACAAAGTTGAATACTTGACGGCGAGTACATGCGACGATTTGAAAAAAGAAAACAAAAACCTGCCTCAAACGATCAAAAATCAGGGAAGTCAAGAAAGTACTGTTGTTGTTACCGCACCTCTTTCTTTGACCGAGTCTTCCATCATCGATAAATTATGCATCGTTGATAACAATACTTGTAGCACCTCGAGTATGACGGATGAATCGTTTTCCTTGTTTCCTACACCAAACGAGATGGATGGTACTGCTGAACAACAACAACAACAACAACAACAACAACACAATCCAAGGGATTTTAGTGAACGGGAAGACGATGCGAGTAGCAGTAGTAGTAGCAGTAGCAGTAGCAACAGTGGTGGATCATCAATGATTGAAAATCTTACGTCAAAAATTAAAATTCTAGATCGTGAAAATGCAGAGCTTCGGGAGAGTAACGATAATGCTATGCAAAAGTTCAAAACATTCCAACAAGAAATAACGAGACAATCATCAGTGATCAAAGGCTTGCAGCTCAAGTTAGATTCCAACGTTCTGGGGGGAACAGAACAGTCAGAGGCAGCGGCAATGATTGAAAGTGAAGAAGCTGACAAATTATCACTATCATGTACAGTAGCTTTGAAAACAAAAGATGAGAGGGGGAAAAAATCCGTAGTAAAAAATACCGGACAGTTTTTGTTCAAGCGGCTGTTATTTAAAGACCGTAAAAATGCACAATCAGAAAAATAATTATTATAGAACAAGTATTGGAATAGCAGTAATTGGTGACATCGATCTTAGATTTTGTAATTGCTTTTAGCACAGAATTCAAAACGCCATGAGCACTATAGTACTTTTGTATTGGCTAATATAAAGATCGTTTTTTGTTTGAATTTTTCTTCAAAAGTGAATCGTCGATATTATATTGCCGCTGACTCTTCAGAAAGTGCTTGAAGCTTCTCTTCTTGATCTTTTAATATCATAGCACTAATGATTGGGTCGATATCTCCATTCAAAAACTGTGAAAGTGGATAATTTTGTTGGATACGATGGTCGGAACAACGTGAGTCTTTCCAGTTGTACGTTCGGATTTTTTCACTTCGTCCACCGGTACCCACTTGTACTCCCCGTCGTTCCCGATCTTCCATATCTCGTTTTTCGAGCTCAATATCGTATAGCTTTGCCATGAGCATTTTCATTGCCAATTCTTTGTTTTTGAGCTGGGATCGCTCCTGAGTACATTTGATTCGAATACCAGTAGGTTTGTGCAGAAGATCAACAGCTGTTTCGACTTTGTTGACATTCTATAAGGAGGGAAAAAATGAAATATATTGAGTGTAAATTATGTGTATTTTCTTTCTAGCAGAAGAAGTAAACAAAATCAGAATGTATTACAGTGCAGTATACAGTTACCCCTCGTTCCAAATTCAATAAATTTTGTTGCATCATATAGATTGACTGACTCACCTGACCACCTGCACCACCTGATCTCATGGTTGACCTAGAGGAATAGAAAAGGAATTACCGAGTGTGAGTGATGGATTTTCTGATAAGAAGTAAACAAAACTAGGAACAAAATGTACATGCATCTGTACATGTATATGATATGTGTACGGAAATATATATATACTTACATATCGATATCTTTTTTATCAATTTTTACATCAACCTCGTCACATTCAGGCATAATAGCAACCGTGGCGGTAGATGTATGGACCCGACCTGCAGATTCTGTGGCGGGAACTCTCTGTACACGATGCACACCAGCCTCCCATTTCATTTTAGAGTAGACGCTGTCACCCTTAATCTCCATAACAATATTTTTGAAACCTCCGGACTCACCAGAAGACTCATCAATGATTTTCATTTGCCACCCTTGAGTTGAGATATATTTTCGGTAAACATCAAGTAGATCTCCCACAAATATACTAGCTTCCGACCCACCCGTACCTGCACGAATTTCTACCATGACATTGCGCTCATCATTTGGATCCTTGGGTAACAATAAAATTTTCATTTCCTCCTCGAGACGGTCTAATTGGGGCTCTATTTCTTTAATTTCGGCTCGGGCCATTTCTCTCAACTCCGCATCATCTCCAGCTTCTTGGAATAGTTCCGTTGCTCCATCCAATTCTTCCTGTAGACCGCAATATTCGTCGTATGCTGTGACGACTTGTTCACTGCTAGCTCGATCGCTCATAACCTTTTGTAATAGTTTAGAATCTTCAAGAACATCGGGATCTCCAAGACGTTCAGTCATGGCATTATACGATCGTTTCATTCCATCTAATCTACCAGCCATCCCCTGATCGAGGACCATGTGTAGTGCTGTATTTGTGTTTGCGCTAGTCCATGATGGTGTAGTGGTTGTGACGATTGTTGATCTTTTTGTCGATGTGACAAATCCCTCAACACAATAAATTAGTGATAGTACAAACACACAAATAGTAAGAACAGACGAAAGTTCCATTATTCCCATATTGAATAATCGTATGTTTGCGTTTGTCGTTTATATATTAATATATATTATATAGTGGTATCATATAGTATATTGTTTTTGCCTGAGGATCGAATAGAGTAATCCAGATGTTGGTATTCCATGGAATCCGATGAATCATGAATGATGTTGATTTGTTGCCTTCACAAAAAATGTTGTCTTGATTTATGTATGTTGTTTCAAAAGTGCAATATTAGCGTTACACGTGTACTCTAAGCGGCGCGGACAACGGAAGGACGTCACAATGAGGAGACTATAAAAGTAGCGTGTTCTTGCTTCTCTCTTCTATTATACAGTACTTGACCACCAATCTGCATAACACAAGAAGGATAGAGAGGATGGCAGGAAACTCATAAAGATAGCATTAACTGCTGTACCACAAACAGCAGTGATTACTATACTGAGTACTGCAGGATATACTACAGGATATTGCCGTAAAATCCAGTGGTAGTGCATTGAAGTTCTTCTTCTTCTTCTTTAGGATGGATGTGCTATAGCAGGGGACTTTCCTGCTCTTGACTAATGTATTGCTTTCTTAAGATACCATATTGTTTCCATTTTACCACTACTTGCATTAGCAAGTGCATTAGCAAGAGGAAGGGTCTATCTGAGAGTAGGGAATGGTACTTGATTCAATGTGAGATCATTTTTCCTGCTTGGTGGTATCTATGAGATAGGCATGTCCCTCAAGGTGCTCATTATGCACACTAGTATATCGAAATCAGACGATTTAATTAAAAAATGAATCAATCACGATTCAAAACGAGAAGTAAGGAAAGGAGAAAAAAAAAAACTAGGATTTCATATTGCATCATATATGCTCAACTTATTTATTTAATCTAGAAGAAGAGTTTGAATGGATCGGGGTGGGATGGATCCAGAAAGAACGATGTTATCACCATCGTACAAAACATAATTTGCCGAGGCTTTTGCTTCATTTAAAACAACAACGGTTTTGGAACTCTCTCCATTGGGTGTCGCAAATGCACCCATTTGCAGGAAGGGCCATCCAGTAGTCATACACACAGGACCTTCGGGTATATAATATGATACGATCTCTTTTGTTTCCTTGGAATAATTCCACAGAGCTGCTGGGCTGGTACAGTGACCCAACGTCACTTGAGCTCCTCCTCGCGGTCCATAAGCTCCTCCATTATTTTCTAGATCTTTTAGAACAAGACAGCGCTCAACGTCTCCATCCGATTGAACAAACTTAACAAATCCATCAGTCTCGTTTTTGTTTATTTCGACCATGTCAAAAATACCCACTTCGCTCTTGGTACTGCAGTCCGTCATAGTAATGCCTAAGAAACTCTTATCAGCACTGTTCGAAACGCAGGATGTTGTTGGATTGCCAACCCAGTCATGCCCAGACACTTCGATGTGTTGTGTCTTGGACTTCCAATGGAATTGCTGACGAGTCGATCCCTCACAAGGCCAGGCAGTCAATTCAATTCCATGACGGGCTAAGTCATTGATACCACCTCCAGCAACATTATCCCCAGGTGAACGAAAAGCACGGAATCCATCTTTGGCGTTATCGACCAATCCCATCACAGATCTCGATCCAGGTCTTACATAGCGGGAAATATGTCCCATATAATAGTACATCGGTTGCACAGCTAACGTGGAGAGACGTAATATTCGAAGGAAAAAAGAGTTTGTGAGCGTGCTTTTGATGACAATCGAGACATTATCTATTCTATATTTTCGTAGCTGCTCTTACCTAGTCCTACATCAAGATGCTTTGCAGGTAAACCCAAAGCATTCTGTTTTGATAATTTAGAAAGTTTGGTTTTACAAGAAATATTCAATAATAATAAGATATAAGATATAAGATATTCGTATTCATTAAATGGGGAAGAAGAAAAAGAACAGGAAAAACAGGCTGTATTTCGAAACTTAATTTCGTGCTTTACTTACCAATTCTTCTCGAGTTCGTCCGTCCCCGATATTCGGTCCGAACTTCTTTTTGGCATTAGTTGTTTCCCAGTCAAAAGTAGGAGGGATGTCTGCCTCGTTGGTGGCTCGATGCGGTACAGCCAAGATGGAAGCGTCACAAAGATTGTGCAAATGGTTCGGACCACCCACGGAATCTAGTAACAAGTTCCATTCTACCCAACCGTTACTTCCAGCTGCAAGATCGGCCAAAATGGTGTGAGCGTAACGTTCAGCACGAGCCCAAGACACTTCAATATCTCCGCCTGCATACCCTGTATATGGACAATGACACGCTTCACTGTTGAAAACAAGATGATCATTCGAGACGTTTAACTTCCTGAGTTCTTCTTGCATTCGATGCATATTGGGAGATCCGACAGCACCATCCAACAATCGGTCCATTCCACCTGCATACCAATGGTACGCGCTTCCGGAAACATATTGGGAGCTAGGATGAGTCTGATTGAGGATTATTTTCGCCCAAGTCACCATATGGTCCTGAATAAAGGGAAATGGTAAACGAACAATAAAGGTTGCGTGTGTGTGAGAGAGAGAGAGAGAGAGAGAAGCATACTATTAATATTGTAATCATAATACATTGAAGGTAGGAGAGTTGCTACTATATATTTGAACTCTTTCGTCCCCAAAAGAATTTACCTTATTATGGTCAAACATAAAAATTCGAATATCAGGATGATCATTCTTTAGTTGCGGTCCTAAATGATATCCAACAAAGTCGGCCTCTGTTTCTGGTGTGTAGCTACAAGCTTCCCATGGTGCCGGAAATTCAGGTTCATTTTGTACAGTAATCGCTTTTAATGGTACACCATAGTCAAGATATGCAGCAATAAATTTCGATATATACGATGCCCATGCTTTAGCGTACTTGGAATTTTTACCTGTTCCCTCTCGCAAGCAACTTGGTTGAACACTACCGGTCATTCCTGACGCATGTTCTAATCCAGCTGATATGTCCTCTTCAGATGATGGACTTTTCATCCAACTGGGTGGTGACCACGGCGAGGCAAACATTTTAAAATCCCCATCAATTATACCTCCTCCATTATTCCCCGTGTTCTCGTCATCATTAATAACATTAACATTGTTTTGTACTTTCCAAGCTTCGTTAAAAACTGCAGTGGCTCGTAGAATCATATCGATCATACCATCTTTTTGTGCGTCATGCGTTACGTTAGTATCAAAATGTTTTAAGTCAAAATCGTCATTGACATCGTCAAATGTATATGATTCAATAGAAAAATCACAGGAGTTTATAGGGACTCTTCCTGCAAAGTATAAAATATTGGGACAATTACAATTACAATTGTTATGAAAATTGTGCAATGTATGCATTTAGAATATTGTGTGATCAGAGATGAAAAAGAAAATTATGTTGTGACCAGATACAATAAATATTTGGTATCCTACACATCAATCTGACACTCTATATTAAAACAAACAGAGACGCTACGCACCGATGCTATACCCTATTCCACTCTTTCCATATAAAAGTTCCATCAAACGTTCTTTTCCAACATCAGATAATGATTGGTAGTTTAAGGATGAAGCTTCAGTAAATGCAGCACCAAAACCAATAATCGGTTGACGTTCTGGGAATGCATATCGATTAAAGTCGGTTCTAAATATCGCATCTGGTACACCATACCCATTTATATTTACATCACTAATACTATCATCTTTACTGGGGGCCCAAAAATTTACATTATTGTGTTTCGGTTGAGCATAACATGGTATATGAGACCATTGTTGCGATGGATCGCCGATAGATGTTTGTAGAACACCAGCAAATTTAAGATGATCTCCGTATAGTTTACAAAAGGGACGAACCCGAGGACTATTTGATGGAGGATTATCGGAATCGATTGGTGGTCGTTCAGGAGTAGTAGTAGTAGTAGTAGATGTGCTGTCTGTAGATGATGATGATGATGATGATGAGGATGAGGATGTGATCGATGAATTATCTCGTTGTCGAGTACCATATCTATTACCGATCAGTACACCAAATCCAAGCAGGGCAATCGCACACGCTCCTAACTTCAGCCAAGACATTATATTATTATTGACACCTCGTTTTCCTTTACTTTCTTTAGTTTTAGTAGAACCATTGTTCAAAAGCGGTTGGCTTTCATTCGTCGTCATTATGGTGTCTTTTGTCTTTTCTCTATTTTTTGTTTGATTCCAGCCTTTTGTCTAGTCGTATGTATAGTAATTGAGAATAAAAGAAAGGAATGCCAGTACCGTCTTTGTTTGGCCTTGACCGAAGATTGCAATACAGCATTATGGAAGAACTGCTGTTGGTTTATTGGCTCCTGTGCGACTCGACGACATATACAAATACTTCACTTCTCTACTGTATTGTGGGGCGAACAGATTGATCTTTGATCTTGTTGATGTGCATTTAAAATTTGAATATCACGCGCAATTTTATTAAGCCCTAGATTTTAATTGCGCGGATTGATAATGCTTTTTGATTTTCATAACGCAAATTTTTATCCGTTCTTTTATTACACAACACAGGACATCGAACATATGACGTACTAGTACTGTAGCTAGCAACTTAATACAATGCATTGTACTTCGAAGTCCGATGGAAGAGACAGCAATTAAGCAGAAAAAGAAATCACAATGTACCTATGCGTACAGGCAGAAATAGATAAACAGAAAGTTGTAGTATCGAAAGTATCGAAACGTTGCATCTAGAACTATTACGACATTGTGAATTAAATTTTAATATTATTTACGAATACACGACGACGTTGGTTGGTTGTGTTGTGTTGTGTTGGATGAAAGCGTGACCACGCCGTCAATAAAGAAGCATACACACACGCACACACGCAACACTGCACACGCACATGTTCGTGAATTCTGAACATGCAGAAATGGAGTTGGATGCTGATTGGTTCAAGTTTTCAAAACAACAACCAACAACAACAACAAGCGTTCACCCTCGCGTCCTTAACAATTGTTGCGATAGTTTTCGTGATCAATCAAAGATATGACTATACATCCTGTTTCGGATTCTTATCTTCACGTCGTGACGAGGACAACATCAACAATAATTGTAGTAGTAGTAGTAGTAGTAGTAGTAATAATAATAATGACAATGAGCCAGCAGATTCAAACGGCGATGACAAGATCGACGATAGAGAAGGGAAAATCGAAGATGATGAAGAAAACAAAGCTACTACTCGTATTGATGATGATGACAAAAATCGAAATCCTAAAATAATTCCTTTTCCTTGGGAACCAAAGGCGACGAATATAATATCAACAACAATAACGAACGAAACAACAAAACCAACAATAAACTCGTCCAGGAAACATATCGCATCTTTTTCCCCTGCTGCCTATACTACAAGTTCTCGTAGTAGTAGTAGTAGTAGTAGTAGTAGTACGAATCATCACAAAAAAGAGAAGGAAGAACTCAACTTTTTGGCAACAATGTCATTTGCGAATGGAGGAATGAGAAGCCCAAATTGTCCGTGTTGTTATTAACACAAAATAATAGTAACAAAACTCCTATTATATAGTTTATCGCAACTCATATTCGATTTAGTTTGAAGTGTCACAGTTCGTGAGTGCATCTAACGCATCTTATGAAAAAAGAACTAATTCTTGGAATTTTCTTCAAAACAAACACAAACACCACAATCAAACATAAGACATTGTATTAATCAACAGAACTTTTCGGATGAGACGTCTTCATTAAAAGGCACAATTGACCTCACAGATGTTAGATATTTGCCTTTATTGGCATACAATAACGCTAAAATATCAGTACATTGGATACTGTTTATAAAATTCAAGTCAGCAATATTCAGTCTTGTAATTTTACCATAAACAATCGATCATTTCTTGACAATGATGAGTATTTCAGTTGCTAGTAGAAGTGGCATCTTTGTGTTGATGATGATCACGGCTCTTCATTGCGTAATATGCACATCGACCAGTCAATCGTCGTTCTTCTCGGTAGACGCACTCTGTGCTATGGAACCATCGTCACGTCAAGATTAGTTGAGTCATGATGGTGCAGGTGTAGTAGCGGCCGTCGTCTTCCCACGAGCAACATTTGCGACAGGAACAACAACGAACAAAGAGACAACGACTGACGCGTATACGTATGCCAAAGCGACAGAAGAAAAAGTGGCAAGGGTGACGAATATCGATAAAGCGTCATGGAATTGGGCACGCGGTGATGATATTTCAAAACTAATTGGTGAAATGAAACAAGTACTTAAGGTTTTGAGTGATACAAGAGCACACGGCTGAACAAATATTTGTATGATTGAAGCAGAGTCAATAACGTTATAGTATAGTAGATCGTTGGACAAAATGTGTTGTAGGAATACGAATACTAGTATATATATATTATTAAAAACTCTACTATGACTACTAATTGAATGCAATTTTGATCTAAATGTATATGATTATTCAGGAGCCCGTATTTCATCAATCCTGTACCACTACTGAATGAATACTGTTGTTGTTGTTGCTGTTGTTGTCAAGATATTCATTGTAACTATCTTAATAATTTTGTCATTAGATATACTCTAGCTGTAAGTGCTGTAAGTGCTGTAAGTAGTGCTGTAAGTAAAGGGCTATAGTGTATACTTCCAGCAACTTGCTGGGAGTTTTGCATAAATTCTCAAGTTTTGTTTTGTTTTCTGATGTCACTGTAAGGGTATATGTTCCGGTCAGTTTGAAGATCTGTGGCCAACTTTTTGTTGAGGTTAATGTTAATGTAAATGTTAATCCTTAATATATGTTCCCATGACAGTCTTGTTGCATATCTTCAGCGCTTGTAGTAGTTGTTATAATAGTATCATCTAAGTTGAATTGTGTGTGTATGGAACCAGCTCCTTTTGTAGTTTTTTGAGTTGGTACATAATTGTGGATAGTTGATAGTGATAATGATTATGACCAAGTTGATTATCATCAATTTAAGGACTATTATCATATATTTGATGGATTATCTATCTCTAACTAATTGTTACAGTATGTATGTTTGTTCATTGATGATCATCAAATAATTCTCCATTTTCTTTCCTGACCATGCCATGGTGATCACTATACTTCGCATAGAAGGAAGAAGGAAACCACTGGATGCTAAATTTTCACATGGTTTAGCAATTCAATGGCAAACATTCGAATTTTTATATGGTTCTATGGTGGCTGTGTGTGGTAGAACTTTTCAAAGGTTATGCTTTGGCAGAGATGTGGATTTTTTGGGATGGGGGGATGCGATTTTTAAAATATCTCAACATTTATTTATTTTTTAAAGAACGAAAACTTTTGAAAATGAAATCGAAGGAAAGGCGATTATCGAAAATGTTGGTGCACGCTAGTTAACCTAACAACGATCGGTAAATAAATTGTTGATACGCTAAAAATAAAAAGTATTTTTCATTCTATAAGCCCACAAAGCGTTGTGAAACATGAAGTGCAATTTAGCAATCAACTCACAAATTGAATTGTTATTATTCTACGCGGAGTTGGTCGAAGCAAAGTTGTCGTAGGGTACTGTAATCGGAGTTGGCAGTAGACTTGGATCGCGATCTCCGGCGATTGCCAATTGTAACTACAACTTGTCACACACACTACGCCGCACACTAATCTAATACCTTGAAGTCCATTATCTCGTATCTGAGTACATAGATTTTCAGATCTAAACAAAACAACTGAACGACGATGATGTCGAACAAGAGAAATGAGAAGAAAGTCGGAAGCTTGCTTGCCATTGACGAATGCGCTGGAAATGATGGTGAGACGATAGGCAATCTTGTATCGCAGCAGCAGCAGCTAAGAAGAAGCGGTGCAAGGAAACGTAAAAGTGATGATATTATTGATGATGTAGGAGAATCTACAGATGATGATGATGATGATGTGAATGAGAGACCGGTGCTTCTTAACATTCGAGAAGCATTCTTCGACAAAGATTCACGTCGGAGCTATCAAACACCGGCAGCTTTAGCTGCAATCTGCAAATCGGACGCGGGGGGTGAACGTATAATCAGATCTTCCAACTCTTTTTCTGACGACGGCGATGATATATCATACAAGGTTAGTAGCGATTCACCACGCCAAAGTCCACAGACCTTTCAGAAGAGGCCTTTGCTGACGATTAGTAGTATAATAGGGGGTGTCTCTCCATGTGGTGTCGATGAACTTTTTTATGGATGTAGCATGTTGTCTTCTTGGAAACGCCCACTAGTATATAGTGACGAAGAGGACGACAACGACAATGATACCGAAGACGAAGAAAATGACGACTACATCATATCAGGTCACGAGATTAAACGACAAGACGCAAAGCATAATGTACGTGAACACTTATCATTCCCAGAAAACTTGGGAAAGGAATTCGTCTCTCAAAATCATGACGAAAGTCGACAAGCAACAGATTCTAGTAATTCAACAAGACGAATGATTCGAAGGTCACCGTCGTCGAGAGAAACCACTCTAGAAAGCAATTCAAGGCACAAATTATCAAGTTCAGGAAAAATGTTCCGACGGACAGATATCAATAAAGTCACCGAAATACACTGGGACGAGCAAGTCATGGATAATGACACCTTGGAAAAAATGGCCAAGTTATCGTTTACTAGCTAGCTATCAAATCTAGCATTAATAAAAAAAGATATGTAAGGCCATTAAAATAATGTAAATCATACCTAATAACTCAAAAAATTGAACGATCTTCACAACAAATATATTCCTCTATGGTAAAAACTTCTAGGATTTGCATAGCATAAGAGAGTGTGTAAACAGCACTGCTAGATAGCACAAATTAACTGATCAGTTTGTCAATGCATGTTGGACATAGGTCCTATGTATATATATATGTATATATGTATGTATGTACGTATGTATGTATGTATGTATGTACTTGAAGTATGTATGTACGTATTTATTTTACAGCTTCTATTCTTTTGTACGGTAAAAGAGACGATGATTCTGTAATTTAACGGTTTGTTCGCACAACGTTGATTAGTGAACGTTGAAAATAATTTTCAGACGATGTGCGCGTGGCAATATGCGTTTCGAAATAATTTTGAGGAGGGAATGTCCCTGGTATTTGAAGTACGCTAACTCACATAACAGAAAAATCATATCTTTTGTCACATAGCTTATCATCTCAAAAAAATTTAATATTCTTTAATCAACGCTTCATCATCATCATCATCATCATCATCATCATCATCATAAAAAGATTACTCTCAACAAGCAATACAATAAGCTAATCATGGTACTACTCAGATCAATACCCGAATTATCTACAATATACAGTAATGCAATTGATTTTCTCGGTAATGCTATGAATTGTAAAGGTTCATCATCATTGCTCGATACTATTAATTGTATCGATTCTTCTGCATGGTGTGATTCAAGAGATGAGCAAGAAGAAGTTGTTGTTGAATCATCATCATCATCATTATCTTTATCGAACAAATTCGCAAACAGCAACAACAGCAGCAACACCGATAGAGGATTCGAAGAAGATCTATCAAGTAGATCACTTTCTAGTTCTGTTCATCAATTACTTTATGATTCGTCGGAACGTCAAAGTCAGCGCACTAAAACGGACTCAATGGCAATGCCAATGCTTGTTAGACAATCAGAAGATGATACTATCTTTCGATCAAGAGTAGAAGAACCAACACAGGAAGCATCATCATCGTCATCCAGTAGTCAATGTTTACAATTTTATAAATTAAATCGATGTACGGCATGGAGTCAGGACGAGGCTGGTTGCTATTCCTTTGAAAGTGAGCGTTATCAGCATCACCACTCCATAACTGCTGCTGAAGAACCGAAAAAGAGATCGAATGTGAGAATAGTTCATTGGGATGAAATTGTACATGATTCATTGAATACCAATACCAACACAAGTAATACGAATAATAATGAAGATAATACTGATATCTTTCGTGCTGATAGTCATTGTTTCAATAGTTTATGCAAATTGGATCGATGTGCCGCTTGGAGTATTGATGAATCATCCTCAATGGTTGGTAATCGTCTTCGTTCGAATTCGATCCAGGAAGTGTCTTCTCAATCTCAATAACAAGGGGATGACGAAAACGATAATAATGATAATAATAATAATGATGATAATAATAGTAATAATGATACTGATAATGAAACGAAACTAGTTCATTGGGATGAACTCGCTGATAAATGTCTGATAACGCACACAAACTAATTGAGGGAACATATCATATCCGTTGTTCTTTCTTTGGGAGAAATAATCAACATTTAATTCTGTTGTTGTAACACTATTCAATATAATATATATAATATTCACACACGCAAGCTACGAAAGCTTGCTCTTGTACTATATACTAAAACACCTAAACATATTATAATAAATATTAAAAATAAATATATATTTTACTATGATCTATGACATTCAGATACTAGCTAGCTAGATCTAAATTAGAAGGTGACTGACTACGTGCATGAAATCGGTCTTAGAGCTACCAGTAGTAGACCAGATGCTTTCACTCTTTCTTTCGCTATAGTACAATGTACTGTAACTTTTACAAGTACTACAAGGGCGCCCATCGAAAGCAAGATGCTTAAAAAAAAGTGAGAGCATGCATGTGGTTCGTAATATTATGTGCTATTATCATTCTGATCTCTGTGATATATAAGAAGTTTCCGTGACACCGCGATTTACTTGCCGCGCGCGCTAAATAATTGCTGAAATTATAGCCTAGATAAAAAATTAGTGATCGACGAAGATTCCTTCATCATTATGGCGGTAACGGGTTACCGTGTCAAGTTTAGTATTCGAAGTCAGCGGAAGTTCGGCAACAACATTTGCATGCAACTTACGTAACCATTTCTTGAACAACGAGACAAGAAAAAAGTTCCAATCCTATCGTCTTATGAGACTCAAGGATGTATATAGACAAGTTTGTCCATGGCGGTGGAAATTTTTCAGGAATTAAAACAGATCGTGGAAAATATTCAAATGAATGGAATAACGTCGGTAAATTTTTCTTTACCTTATCCAAGACGCTGTATTGATTTTCAGCTCGTACACGACATCCTTCCGTATAATTTGCAAAACTACGCGGAGTCGATTTCTCTAACAAGAGCGTTATGACTAGTGACCTTTTATGAACTTTAGATAAATGCTCTTTTTTGGAAAAAGTAACTTCGTACTATAAATGATACTGGAATAAATTTGAATGGTAATGCGATGGGAAGTTCCAGTAGTCTAAAGGAAATCAACATGGAAAATTCGTCATTCTTTGGCCTCTTTGAGAGTAGATAAAATTGCCGATTTCTGTTATCATCAAGATGTGTTTTTATTCCATCGTTGTTGCAAATCGCTCGAATGTGTTTCAATTCGGAACATGAACTACTGCAATGTTTTTTTTGATGATAATGATGAGTTGATTTACAAACAAAATGTATTAACTAAATTTGTATGGAATGCTCCCGCAACTTTTCTATTGGCAAAGAAGTGTTTAAACATTAGACAATATGTCAATTTGAATTGTATTGAATAGAATTGAAAGATATAGAACGTACTATACTTAATCGTGATAGATTGATACAAGTATGGAAATGATTCGAACGACGTACCATACAATTAAATTACTAAATTGAACTTGATCCGTTGCTATTATAATCATGAACGCAATACATACACACCAAAAAGATACGGTACGATGTGTGACTATATTATTATTTGGATACATCATACATATAACAAAGATACAATATTACACCAAACCAAATCATATACTCCTACATTATTCATATATGAGGTTGTAGCGTTGTTCCGATGGTCACTTCGTATAGTCTACATCTACATTCTATTCGAAGATAATATCGTTCACCAAGTGCTACAGAGAATCTCAGAACAATTCCAATAGAATCTCAAAATAGACGATAACTACTTTTCTAGTCAATTTGAAAAAGGTATGAGAACATCTTATACGAAATTAACCGTGTAATGAAGGAAATATAGGCTTCTACTCCTATATAAATGATAGAAAAGCGCATTCTTTTGAACTCGGATCCACAATAGAGGCTTATTGACTTTGTCTAAAAGAATCGATCTAATTATACCATCCGATGTATTGAAGAACGGAGACAGTAATGTTGACACCAAGTAGAAGGCAAATACAAATGCGCGGAAGCACAACATAAAACATACTTGTTTTGTCTAGTTGGACCATCTGTTCTTGAATACGGATCCTGTCTCTTAGAGTATCGATCATATCTCGACTATTATTGACGATCTGTTCTCGAATACGGATCCTGTCTCTTAGAGTATCGATTATATCTCCTCTATTATCAATTACTTCCTCCTGAAGACCCCTGACAAATAGAAGATTAGTGTTTTGTAATCGAAGACGCTTGTTCTCTTGAGTTTTACCAGTGTTTGTCACTCGAAGATGCTCGAGCTCTTGAGTTTGGTAAAAAATAATCAGCTCGGATGCGAGACGATGGGGCTCAACATGGCCAGATGGGTTGGGCATGAGACTCCCCTCCAAGAAAATGTTAAACGCTTCAGTCGTAACTTTCATAGTTCTTGTATTTATTTTGTTACGTTTGTTGTGGATTGTATGGCCGACCTAGAATGTTCTGATTTTAAATTACAACGATAGAAGGAAAATAATGAGGATGGGGAAAGATATCATTTTCTTACTATTCAATTTTAGTTACAACTGAAGAAAGCAATAAGAACACTCGGAGAAAAGGCTGGCTACTGCAAATAATAGAGAACAGTAGTAGTAACACAAATAAATAGTATATTACTCACAAAGTCCTTGACTGCGATGTCGACTGGTGCTGGTCGTGTTTAGTTTGACTGGAAGTTTTATGTGATACACTTGTGCTGTATTATTTGCAATCGAAAGTGGTCTTGATTTCGAAGAATAGTTGTTACATTGGTTGATCGATCGCGTATTGCATCATCAGTTCAGTTTTTGAGTTTCGTTTGAGATATTATTTTTTTGTTTACAAAGTGTGTTTCGGTATGCGCGTTTAAAAAACAATAATCCTCAGTATTATGCGCGTAAGTACGACTGGAATTCTGTCAAGAAAATCACTATTTTTCTCGATCCACACAATCGAAATCTTATTTTCAATTGTTTCTAGTTCAACAATTTGTCATGTACTGTACTTCGAGTATGTTCTACAATAGCATGATGGGACTTGGTGCTAATGCTAGTGGCAATGCCATTTTTACTCCGTCAAATCCTGATGTAACAGTACAAACGGAAGTAGAGCGAGCAATTACATCATCATCATCATCATCATCATCCTCATCCTCATCTAAATCAGCTCCTCCGCCGAATTGTTGTTGTCAAGTTGAAATTCATCTTCTATCGAATACTCTGTACAGTTTAGATTGTAACGGTCATCGCAAGAATACAGGCGGAGACGAGTTCTATATTAGGTACGAAGAACATACACTGATGGTCAACGATGACGATGAAAACGAAAAAAATGAAAATATTGATGACAAAAATAATGTTGACGAAAAGGATAAAAATAAAACCAAGATTATCTTAACTCAAGCTGTAGCGCTAATTACCGACAATCTCGACGGAAGTTATGGATTAAACTTTTCTACAACACCGATGCACCCTCATATTTTCCCTCCAAATAACGAGGACGAGAACTACGACAACGACGAAAAAATTAATCGAACCATTACGGTATACTTCGAATACACTGATAATATTGGACATCTACCACCACCGTTAAAAGAAAATTGGTCAAATGGTGGATATTCTCACAAATGTTATACAATTGATCTTCCTTGTCATTACAACCGACCACATATTCGAGCTTTTGTTCCACCAACTCCTAGTGTTGATTTGAGT
Source organism: Fragilariopsis cylindrus CCMP1102 (assembly GCA_900095095.1). Lineage (NCBI taxonomy): Eukaryota > Bacillariophyta > Bacillariophyceae > Bacillariales > Bacillariaceae > Fragilariopsis > Fragilariopsis cylindrus. The sequence goes on along the minus strand of FMBT01000463.1, from coordinate 1,817 downwards.
ACATTCGATCAAGTTTTTGCTTTCGGGGATTCTACATTTTGTCAATTTCTAAGGCAACGACCAAATAAGAAAGGAAAGTACTACTTTCATTCGAATCTTCGAATAATAGGAGATAAAGTACGAATGGGATTGAATTCAGAAACAATCGATACATTGTTAGAATCTTTAATGAACGATGGCATCGATGAAGAGCTATCAAATGAATGCGACCAAAAAAAGAAAGCTTTAATTATTGGTAGTTGCTTGTGGGATATTTTGAGTGCACATGATAATTTACAGGGATCAGATTTCATAGATCATCGTAATGCGTGTCGAGAATTCATTCACCGTCTGAGACAAAGATATCCCTCGGTTTGTTTAATATGGAAATCTCCGATGGCTGTACATATTCATTGGGTGGACCAACAGCGTGTCATAGAACACGACCGAGCCACGGCAACATTGTTTGGGATAGATCGTATCAAATATATGAGCGCATCTCGCTCGTTCTTCCTTTATACGTTACAAACGAAGCTTATGGAAGAGCTACAGGTACCCGTATTGGATCTGTATGAGGTAAGTTATGATCTGATAAAATTGACCGAGAGATCATGATCATTGTGATATTGCATAATTGGTGATTGTTTGTACTTTATTCTGTCAACTCTCATCCCATTAATTTTTTTCTTAAATTATGATCACTCTTGTTAATCTTCCATGCACGGAATTACATAGGCTACTTATTTGTCATCTGATATTTTGTATCCATCTGATGGTCGTCATTATAAACCAGACTTAAATAGAAAAATACTGAGTTGGTATTACTCAAACCATCAGTGCCATACTAATGGGGATAAGAAACCTTATTTTAGGCAGGTTTGCTAGTACTACATGATGGTTCAGCAAGGTAAATAAATAAATGGAGCTTTATACCAAAGAGACATAGATCCGTCTCCTACTCTTTCTCTGTCCTTATAGTCGTTGTAGTGCTACAATTATATATAGATATAGATATATATATATATATATATCGCAAATTGCAAGTAACATCTTGATCTGCTGAGTACGAGGGAGACGATGATATATCTACAGTTTCAACTCGCTATTGAGAAGGGATATCTGATGATGATATGAGTCTGACTACTGTACTGTAATTGAAAAATGATATATACTACTGCATACTATATATATATATAATACTACATATTATAATATATAATATATAATATATAATATATAATATATAATATATAATATATGCTGGGCTGGTGAGTGACCATGCGATTGGTGATATGATGATCTAATCGCGTAGGCTACTGAAGAAAGATATTCATCGAATGGATCTTCATTGTCCAGATCGATTGGTGTATTTTCTAAATCAAATGTTGCTAAACCATCACCTAACACCTGGTGTATACGTTCTAGTATAGCATTTGATTGAGGGTTCCAAGCATTGCTTGGCTTTTGTTTTAAACCCATATTATCACAGAGTTCAGCAAACTCTGCTTTAAATTCAGTTCCATTATCAAATCCAATCTCTTTTGGTCGTGGATATCGTGATAACCTTATATTATATATTATATATTATATTATATATATTATATTCGCGTGTCAAAACCAGACTTCGTACACTGCAAGACGCGAACGTAAAACTACTCGTGCGCCATAATTATCAATTTCCGTCATTAATTATTAATTGACATGTGCTTCTTCGCTCATTCGTCACAGCCCGTATTTATTCAATTTTTAGAATGACGTGGCATGAACGACTTCAAAGCTAAATTTTGGCGTCACACTTATTTTAAATCATGTGCAAGAAAAAGCAAATCGAATGAGCG